>CM062489.1:1354132-1401632 GCA_031479575.1 Coregonus ussuriensis
TCCCCCTCTTCAAAGGGGGTGACACTCTAGATCCAAACTGCTACAGACCTATATCCATCCTGCCCTTCGAAAGTATTTGAAAGCCAAGTTAACAAACAGATCACCGACCATTTAGAATACCACCGTACCTTCTCCGCTATGCAATCCGGTTTCCGAGCTGGTCATGGGTGCACTTCAGCCACGCTCAAGGTCCTAAACGATATTATAACCGCGATTGATAATAGACAGTACTGTGCAGCCGTCTTCATCGACCTGGCCAAGGCTTTCGACTCTGTCAACCACCGCATTCTGATTGGCAGACTAAATAGCCTTGGTTTCTCAAATGACTGCCTCGCCTTGTTTACCATCTACTTCTCAGATAGAGTTCAGTGTGTCAAATCGGAGGGCCTTTTGTCTGGACCTATGGCAGTCTCTATGGGGGTGCCACAGGGTTCAATTCTTGGGCCGACACTTTTCTCCGTGTATATCAATGATGCCGCTCTTGCTGCTGGTGACTCTCAGATCCACCTCTACGCAGACGACACCATTTTGTATACATCTGGCCCTTCATTGGACACTGTGTTAACAAACCTCCAAACGAGCTTCAATGCCATACAACACTCCTTCAGTAGCCTCCAACTGCTCTTAAACACTAGTAAAACTAAATGCATGCTTTTCAATCGAACGCTGCTGGCACCCGCCCACCCGACTAGAATCACCACTCTTGACGGGTCTGACCTAGAGTATGTGGACAACTACAAATACCTAGGTGTCTGGTTAGACTGTAAACTCTCCTTCCAGACTCACATAAAGAATCTCCAATCCAAAGTTAAATCTAGAATCGGCTTCCTATTTCGCAACAAAGCCTCCTTCACTCATGCTGCCAAACATGCCCTCGTAAAACTGACTATCCTACTGATCCTTGACTTCGGCGATGTCATTTACAAAATAGCCTCCAACACTCTACTCAGCAAATTGGATGAAGTCTATCACAGTGCCATCCGTTGTGTCTCCAAAGCCCCATACGCTACACACCACTGTGACCTGTACGCTCTTGTTGGCTGGTCCTCACTACATGTTCGTCGTCAAACCCACTGGCTCCAGGCCATCTATAAATTACTGCTAGGCAAATCCCCGCCTTATCTTAGCTCATTGGTCACCATAGCAGCACCCACCCGTAGTCTGCGCTCCAGCAGGTATATCTCACTGGTCATTCCCAAAGCCAACACCTCCTTTGGCCGCCATTCCTTCCAGTTCTCTGCTGCCAATGACTGGAACGAATTGCAAAAATCTCTGAAGCTGGAGACTCTTATCTCCCTCACTAACTTTAAGCATCAGTTGTCAGAGCACCTTACCGATCACTGCACCTGTACACAGCCCATCTGAAATTAGACCACCCAACTACCTCATCCCTATATTGTTATTTATTTTGCTCTTTTGCACCCCAGTATCTCTATTTGCACATAATCTCTTGCACATCTATCATTCCAGTGTTAATACTATTGTAATTATTTTGCACTATAGCCTATTTATTGCCTTACCTCCATAACTTGCTACATTTGCACACACTGTATATATATTTTCTGTTGTATTTTTGACTTTATGTTTTTTACCCCATATGTAACTCTGTGTTGTTTTTATCGCACTGCTTTGCTTTATCTTGGCCAGGTCGCAGTTGTAAATGAGAACTTGTTCTCAACTGGCTTACCTGGTTAAATAAAGGTTAAATAAAATAAAAATAAATACACTGTAAAACAAGTCCTATATCGACATAACCTGAAAGGCCGCTCAGCAAGGAAGAAGCCACTGCTCCAAAACCACCATAGAAAAGCCAGACTACGGTTTGCAACTGCACATGGGGACAAAGATCGTACTTTTTGGAGAAATGTCCTCTGGTCTGATGAAACAAAAAAAAGAACTGTTGGCCATAATGACCATCGTTATGTTTGGAGGGAAAAGCTGAAATAAATAATTCTCTCTACTATTATTCTGACATTTCACATTCTTAAAATAAAGTGGTGATCCTAACTGATCTAAAGCAGGGAATTTTTACTAGGATTAAATGTCAGGAATTGTGAAAACTGAGTTTAAATATATTTGGCTAATGTATATGTAAACTTCTGACTTCATCTGTACATAGTCAATGGTACC
The DNA here is from genome assembly GCA_031479575.1 of Coregonus ussuriensis. Lineage (NCBI taxonomy): Eukaryota > Metazoa > Chordata > Actinopteri > Salmoniformes > Salmonidae > Coregonus > Coregonus ussuriensis. The sequence goes on from CM062489.1 coordinate 1,356,263, forward strand.
ATTCGAGATGGACTTCTACGGTAGGTACACCTATAGCTCATCTCTTGGTAGTAGTACTGTAGACTATTTTATCACCGACCTCAACCCAGAGTCAGCCCATTGAAACCCGTATCACAGAAAACCTTAGCCTTCACTATGGTGAATCACTAAAACAATACAGAAATACACTACGGAAAAAGAAGGAACAGCACGTCAGCTCATTGTGATTGAAGAATCCATAGACTCTAACCATTTCTGGGAAAATTGGAAAACACTGAACAAACAACACGAAGAGTTCTCTATCCAAAATAGAGATGTATGGATAAACCACTTCTCCAACATTTTCGGCCATATAACAAAGAACCAAGAGCAAACACATATACATGATAATTAGCTAAAGTTAGAATCAACTGGATTCTCAATTTTAATTTGAGCTACAGGACAAAATACAAACCCTCCAACCCAAAATGGCCTGTGGTGTTGATGAACAAAATGATAAAATATACAGACCACAAATTCAAATCGTTTTTTCTTAAACCCTTCGGATCTTCTCTAATATTTGAAATCAAGGCCTAATCACCCCAATCACAAAAAGTGGAGACTAATTTGACCCCAATAATTACTGTGAATCTGCGTCAGCAGCAATCTTTGAAAAATCCTCTGCATTATTATCATCAACAGCAGACTCCAACATTTCCTCAGTGAAAACAATGTCCTGAACAAATGTCAAATTGGCTTTTTACGAAATTACCGTACGACAGACCACGTATACACCCTGCGTACCCTTATTGACAAAAAAAACTAAAGAAAACTAAGGCAAAGTCTTCTCATACTTTGATTTAAAAAAAGCTTTTGACTCAATTTGGCATGAGGGTCTGCAATACAATGGAAAGTGGTGTTGGGGGAAAAACATACATCATTATAAAATAAATTCACACAAACAACAAGTGTGCAGTTAAAATTGGCAATAAACACCGATTTCTTTCCACAGGGCCATGGGGTGAGACAGGGATGCAGCTTAAGCTCTTCAACATATTTATCAATGAATTGGCGAGGGCACTAGAACAGTCTGCCTCACACTACTAGAATCTGAAGTCAAATGTCTACTGTTGGCTGATGATCTGGTGCTACAGTACCTACCTACCCACCCTGACCTGAGTCCTCTCAGTTCAATACAGTACCTACCTACCCACCCTGACCTGAGTCCTCTCAGTTCAATACAGTACCTACCTACCCTAACCTGAGTCCTCTCAGTTCAATACAGTACCTACCTACCCACCCTGACCTGAGTCCTCTCAGTTCAATACAGTACCTACCTACCCACCCTGACCTGAGTCCTCTCAGTTCAATACAGTACCTACCTACCCTAACCTGAGTCCTCTCAGTTCAATACAGTACCTACCTACCCACCCTAACCTGAGTCCTCTCAGTTCAATACAGTACCTACCTACCCACCCTGACCTGAGTCCTCTCAGTTCAATACAGTACCTACCTACCCTAACCTGAGTCCTCTCAGTTCAATACAGTACCTACCTACCCACCCTGACCTGAGTCCTCTCAGTTCAATACAGTACCTACCTACCCTAACCTGAGTCCTCTCAGTTCAATACAGTACCTACCTACCCACCCTGAGTCCTCTCAGTTCAATACAGTACCTACCTACCCACCCTGACCTGAGTCCTCTCAGTTCAATACAGTACCTACCTACCCACCCTGACCTGAGTCCTCTCAGTTCAATACAGTACCTACCTACCCACCCTGACCTGAGTCCTCTCAGTTCAATACAGTACCTACCTACCCACCCTGACCCGAGTCCTCTCAGTTCAATACAGTACCTACCTACCCTAACCTGAGTCCTCTCAGTTCAATACAGTACCTACCTACCCACCCTGACCTGAGTCCTCTCAGTTCAATACAGTACCTACCTACCCTAACCTGAGTCCTCTCAGTTCAGAGCATATTGAAATACAACACAACATAACATCCAATAGAAATGGAGCATATTGAAACACAACATAACATCCAATAGAAACGGAGCACATTGGAACACAACATCCAATAGAAACTGAGCATATTGGAACACAACACAATAATAATTTGCCATTGAACAGACGCTTTTATCCAAAGCGACTTACAGTCATGCCTGCATACATAATTTTTTTTGTGTATGGGTGGTCCCGGGGATCGAACCCACTACCTTGGCGTTACAAGCGCCGTGCTCTACCAGCTGAGCTACAGAGGACCACATAACATAGCATCCAATAGAAACTGAGCAGATTGGAACATAACACCCATCGTTGGTCTTCCGCTGCTGTATGGATAAGTCATTGTTCCAGCAGAATATGCACTGTGGAGTGAGTCTGGTTTCTCATGTTGAATGATTCATGAGTTTCCACGTTAGCTCAACTTGAGGTTCAGGTCTTTAGGCCACTTGGGGTCAAAGGTCAGATATATCAGGAGAGGTGTGGAGAGGAAAGGAAGGTGAGGACAGGTAGCCATGCCAGATGGAGTCTGTGGATAGGACTGTGAGGTTGTCATCAATGGCAGTGGGACTGCTGCTTTGTACTTTCCTCTCTCTGATTCAGTCTGGTGGTAAAGTGGTGTCAGTCCGTCTCTCTCTGATTCAGTCTGGTGGTAAAGTGGTGTCAGTCCCAGTCTCTCTCTGATTCAGTCTGGTGATAAAGTGGTGTCAGTCCCAGTCTCTCTCTGACTCAGTCTGGTGGTAAAGTGGTGTCAGTCCCAGTCTCTCTCTGACTCAGTCTGGTGGTAAAGTGGTGTCAGTCCCAGTCTCTCTCTGACTCAGTCTGGTGGTAAAGTGGTGTCAGTCCGTCTCTCTCTGATTCAGTCTGGTGGTAAAGTGGTGTCAGTCCGTCTCTCTCTGATTCAGTCTGGTGGTAAAGTGGTGTCAGTCCCAGTCTCTCTCTGACTCAGTCTGGTGGTAAAGTGGTGTCAGTCCGTCTCTCTCTGACTCAGTCTGGTGGTAAAGTGGTGTCAGTCCCAGTCTCTCTCTGACTCAGTCTGGTGGTAAAGTGGTGTCAGTCCGTCTCTCTCTGATTCAGTCTGGTGGTAAAGTGGTGTCAGTCCCAGTCTCTCTCTGACTCAGTCTGGTGGTAAAGTGGTGTCAGTCCCAGTCTCTCTCTGATTCAGTCTGGTGGTAAAGTGGTGTCAGTCCCAGTCTCTCTCTGACTCAGTCTGGTGGTAAAGTGGTGTCAGTCCCAGTCTCTCTCTGATTCAGTCTGGTGGTAAAGTGGTGTCAGTCCCAGTCTCTCTCTGATTCAGTCTGCCAGTGTTTTAAATATTAGCACATTGTTTGCGAGAAGGAGTGAGTCAATTTCAGCCATGGCAGTAATAAGACAGATTGAGCGGTCGAGCACAGAGAAGTAGGAAGGGGTCTCACAAAGTAATACAACAGGCTAGCAGTTATAAATCTACTTCTTCCTTATAAGGTCAGAAAGGTTTAGAGCTGTTTGAAGAGGTTTTCCATGCGCCAGTAATGTCTTCCCCATCTGTCTCTATGTCTCTTTATCAACATCTGGATATGTGCAGCAGGCGAGAGAGAGAGAGACAGAGAGAGAGAGAGAGAGAGAGAGAGAGAGAGAGAGAGAGAGAGAGAGAGAGAGAGAGAGAGAGAGAGAGAGAGAGAGAGAGAGAGAGAGAGAGAGAGAGAGAGAGAGAGAGAGAGAGAGAGAGAGAGAGAGAGAGAGAGAGAGAGAGAGAGAGAGAGAGAGAGAGAGAGAGAGAGAGAGAGAGAGAGAGAGAGAGAGAGAGAGAGAGAGAGAGAGAGAGAGAGAGAGAGAGAGAGAGAGAGAGAGAGTATTCCTTGATAGGACAAGGCTTCCCAGATCTGCTCTTACTATTAGCTTAGCCCAGACTGACTACAGCTACGCTGTTCTCTGCTGAGCCCCAACCCCGAGCCAGACTGACTACAGCTACGCTGTTCTCTGCTGAGCCCCAACCCCGAGCCAGACTGACTACAGCTACGCTGTTCTCTGCTGAGCCCCAACCCCGAGCCAGACTGTCTACAGCTACGCTGTTCTCTGCTGAGCCCCAACCCCGAGCCAGACTGACTACAGCTACGCTGTTCTCTGCTGAGCCCCAACCCCGAGCCAGACTGACTACAGCTACGCTGTTCTCTGCTGAGCCCCAACCCCGAGCCAGACTGACTACAGCTACGCTGTTCTCTGCTGAGCCCCAACCCTGAGCCAGACTGACTACAGCTACGCTGTTCTCTGCTGAGCCCCAACCCCGAGCCAGACTGACTACAGTAACGCTGTTCTCTGCTGAGCCCCAACCCCGAGTCAGACTGACTACAGCTACGCTGTTCTCTGCTGAACCCCGAGCCAGACTGACTACAGCTACGCTGTTCTCTGCCGAGCCCCGAGCCAGACTGACTACAGCTACGCTGTTCTCTGCTGAGCCCCAACCCCGAGCCAGACTGTCTACAGCTACGCTGTTCTCTGCTGAGCCCCAACCCAGAGCCAGACTGACTACAGCTACGCTGTTCTCTGCCGAGCCCCAACCCCGAGCCAGACTGACTACAGCTACGCTGTTCTCTGCTGAGCCCCAACCCCGAGCCAGACTGACGACAGCTACGCTGTTCTCTGCTGAGCCCCAACCCCGAGCCAGACTGACTACAGCTACGCTGTTCTCTGCTGAGCCCCAACCACGAGCCAGACTGACTACAGCTACGCTGTTCTCTGCCGAGCCCCGAGCCAGACTGACTACAGCTACGCTGTTCTCTGCTGAACCCCGAGCCAGACTGACTACAGCTACGCTGTTCTCTGCCGAGCCCCGAGCCAGACTGACTACAGCTACGCTGTTCTCTGCCGAGCCCCAACCCCGAGCCAGACTGACTACAGCTACGCTGTTCTCTGCTGAGCCCCAACCCCGAGCCAGACTGACTACAGCTACGCTGTTCTCTGCTGAGCCCCAACCCCGAGCCAGACTGACTACAGCTACGCTGTTCTCTGCTGAGCCCCAACCCCGAGCCAGACTGACTACAGCTACGCTGTTCTCTGCTGAGCCCCAACCCCGAGCCAGACTGACTACAGCTACGCTGTTCTCTGCTGAGCCCCAACCCCGAGCCAGACTGACTACAGCTACGCTGTTCTCTGCTGAGCCCCAACCCCGAGCCAGACTGACTACAGTAACGCTGTTCTCTGTGGTCCTCTGTAGCTCAGCTGGTAGAGCACGGCGCTTGTAACGCTAAGGTAGTGGGTTCGATCCCCGGGACCACCCATACACAAAAAAAAAAAAAAAAAAAAAAAAAAAAATGTATGCACGCATGACTGTAAGTCGCTTTGGATAAAAGCGTCTGCTAAATGGCATATTATTATTTATTATTGTTCTCTGCTGAGCCCCAACCCCGAGTCAGACTGACTACAGCTACGCTGTTCTCTGCTGAACCCCGAGCCAGACTGACTACAGCTACGCTGTTCTCTGCCGAGCCCCGAGCCAGACTGACTACAGCTACGCTGTTCTCTGCTGAGCCCCAACCCCGAGCCAGACTGTCTACAGCTACGCTGTTCTCTGCTGGGCCCCAACCCAGAGCCAGACTGACTACAGCTACGCTGTTCTCTGCCGAGCCCCAACCCCGAGCCAGACTGACTACAGCTACGCTGTTCTCTGCCGAGCCCCAACCCCGAGCCAGACTGACTACAGCTACGCTGTTCTCTGCTGAGCCCCAACCCCGAGCCAGACTGACTACAGCTACGCTGTTCTCTGCTGAGCCCCAACCCCGAGCCAGACTGACTACAGCTACGCTGTTCTCTGCTGAGCCCCAACCCCGAGCCAGACTGACTACAGCTACGCTGTTCTCTGCTGAGGCCCAACCCCGAGCCAGACTGACTACAGCTACGCTGTTCTCTGCTGAGCCCCAACCCCGAGCCAGACTGACTACAGTAACGCTGTTCTCTGCTGAGCCCCAACCCCGAGTCAGACTGACTACAGCTACGCTGTTCTCTGCTGAACCCCGAGCCAGACTGACTACAGCTACGCTGTTCTCTGCCGAGCCCCGAGCCAGACTGACAACAGCTACGCTGTTCTCTGCTGAGCCCCAACCCCGAGCCAGACTGTCTACAGCTACGCTGTTCTCTGCTGAGCCCCAACCTAGAGCCAGAATGACTACAGCTACGCTGTTCTCTGCCGAGCCCCAACCCCGAGCCAGACTGACTCCAGCTACGCTGTTCTCTGCCGAGCCCCAACCCCGAGCCAGACTGACTACAGCTACGCTGTTCTCTGCTGAGCCCCAACCCCGAGCCAGAATGACGACAGCTACGCTGTTCTCTGCTGAGCCCCAACCCCGAGCCAGACTGAATACAGCTACGCTGTTCTCTGCTGAGCCCCAACCCCGAGCCAGACTGACTACAGCTACGCTGTTCTCTGCCGAGCCCCGAGCCAAACTGACTACAGCTACGCTGTTCTCTGCTGAACCCCGAGCCAGACTGACTACAGCTACGCTGTTCTCTGCCGAGCCCCGAGCCAGACTGACTACAGCTACGCTGTTCTCTGCTGAGCCCCAACCCCGAGCCAGACTGTCTACAGCTACGCTGTTCTCTGCTGAGCCCCAACCCAGAGCCAGACTGACTACAGCTACGCTGTTCTCTGCCTAGCCCCAACCCCGAGCCAGACTGACTACAGCTACGCTGTTCTCTGCCGAGCCCCAACCCCGAGCCAGACTGACTACAGCTACGCTGTTCTCTGCTGAGCCCCAACCCCGAGCCAGACTGACTACAGCTACGCTGTTCTCTGCTGAGCCCCAACCTCGAGCCAGACTGACTACAGCTACGCTGTTCTCTGCCGAGCCCCAACCCCGAGCCAGACTGACTACAGCTACGCTGTTCCCTGCCGAGCCCCAACCCTGAGCCAGACTGACTACAGCTACGCTGTTCTCTGTTGAGCCCCAACCCCGAGCCAGACTGACTACAGCTACGCTGTTCTCTGCTGAGCCCCAACCCCGAGCCAGACTGACTACAGCTACGCTGTTCTCTGCTGAGCCCCAACCCCGAGCCAGACTGACTACAGCTACGCTGTTCTCTGCTGAGCCCCAACCCCGAGCCAGACTGACTACAGCTACGCTGTTCTCTGCTGAGCCCCAACCCCGAGCCAGACTGACTACAGCTACGCTGTTCTCTGCTGAGCCCCAACCCCGAGCCAGACTGACTACAGCTACGCTGTTCTCTGCTGAGCCCCAACCCCGAGCCAGACTGACTACAGCTACGCTGTTCTCTGCTGAGCCCCAACCCCGAGCCAGACTGACTACAGCTACGCTGTTCTCTGCTGAGCCCCAACCCTGAGCCAGACTGACTACAGTAACGCTGTTCTCTGCTGAGCCCCAACCCCGAGTCAGACTGACTACAGCTACGCTGTTCTCTGCTGAACCCCGAGCCAGACTGACTACAGCTACGCTGTTCTCTGCCGAGCCCCGAGCCAGACTGACTACAGCTACGCTGTTCTCTGCTGAGCCCCAACCCCGAGCCAGACTGTCTACAGCTACGCTGTTCTCTGCTGAGCCCCAACCCAGAGCCAGACTGACTACAGCTACGCTGTTCTCTGCCGAGCCCCAACCCCGAGCCAGACTGACTCCAGCTACGCTGTTCTCTGCCGAGCCCCAACCCCGAGCCAGACTGACTACAGCTACGCTGTTCTCTGCTGAGCCCCAACCCCGAGCCAGACTGACGACAGCTACGCTGTTCTCTGCTGAGCCCCAACCCCGAGCCAGACTGACTACAGCTACGCTGTTCTCTGCTGAGCCCCAACCCCGAGCCAGACTGACTACAGCTACGCTGTTCTCTGCTGAGCCCCAACCCCGAGCCAGACTGACTACAGCTACGCTGTTCTCTGCTGAACCCCGAGCCAGACTGACTACAGCTACGCTGTTCTCTGCCGAGCCCCGAGCCAGACTGACTACAGCTACGCTGTTCTCTGCTGAGCCCCAACCCCGAGCCAGACTGTCTACAGCTACGCTGTTCTCTGCTGAGCCCCAACCCAGAGCCAGACTGACTACAGCTACGCTGTTCTCTGCCGAGCCCCAACCCCGAGCCAGACTGACTACAGCTACGCTGTTCTCTGCCGAGCCCCAACCCCGAGCCAGACTGACTACAGCTACGCTGTTCTCTGCTGAGCCCCAACCCCGAGCCAGACTGACTACAGCTACGCTGTTCTCTGCTGAGCCCCAACCCCGAGCCAGACTGACTACAGCTACGCTGTTCTCTGCTGAGCCCCAACCCCGAGCCAGACTGACTACAGCTACGCTGTTCTCTGCTGAGCCCCAACCCCGAGCCAGACTGACTACAGCTACGCTGTTCTCTGCCTGAGCCCCAACCCCGAGCCAGACTGACTACAGCTACGCTGTTCTCTGCCTGAGCCCCAACCCCGAGCCAGACTGACTACAGCTACGCTGTTCTCTGCTGAGCCCCAACCCCGAGCCAGACTGACTACAGCTACGCTGTTCTCTGCTGAGCCCCAACCCCGAGCCAGACTGACTACAGCTACGCTGTTCTCTGCTGAGCCCCAACCCCGAGCCAGACTGACTACAGCTACGCTGTTCTCTGCTGAGCCCCAACCCCGAGCCAGACTGACTACAGCTACGCTGTTCTCTGCTGAGCCCCAACCCCGAGCCAGACTGACTACAGCTACGCTGTTCTCTGCTGAGCCCCAACCCCGAGCCAGACTGACTACAGCTACGCTGTTCTCTGCTGAGCCCCAACCCCGAGCCAGACTGACTACAGCTACGCTGTTCTCTGCTGCAACCCCGAGCCAGACTGACTACAGCTACGCTGTTCTCTGCCGAGCCCCGAGCCAGACTGACTACAGCTACGCTGTTCTCTGCTGAGCCCCAACCCCGAGCCAGACTGACTACAGCTACGCTGTTCTCTGCTGAGCCCCAACCCAGAGCCAGACTGACTACAGCTACGCTGTTCTCTGCTGAGCCCCAACCCCGAGCCAGACTGACTACAGCTACGCTGTTCTCTGCCGAGCCCCAACCCCGAGCCAGACTGACTACAGCTACGCTGTTCTCTGCTGAGCCCCAACCCCGAGCCAGACTGACTACAGCTACGCTGTTCTCTGCTGAGCCCCAACCCCGAGCCAGACTGACTACAGCTACGCTGTTCTCTGCTGAGCCCCAACCCCGAGCCAGACTGACTACAGCTACGCTGTTCTCTGCCGAGCCCCAACCCCGAGCCAGACTGACTACAGCTACGCTGTTCTCTGCTGAGCCCCAACCCCGAGCCAGACTGACTACAGCTACGCTGTTCTCTGCTGAGCCCCACCCGAGCCAGACTGACTACAGCTACGCTGTTCTCTGCTGAGCCCCAACCCCGAGCCAGACTGACTACAGCTACGCTGTTCTCTGCTGAGCCCCAACCCCGAGCCAGACTGACTACAGCTACGCTGTTCTCTGCTGAGCCCCAACCCCGAGCCAGACTGACTACAGCTACGCTGTTCTCTGCTGAGCCCCAACCCCGAGCCAGACTGACTACAGCTACGCTGTTCTCTGCTGAGCCCCAACCCCGAGCCAGACTGACTACAGCTACGCTGTTCTCTGCTGAGCCCCAACCCCGAGCCAGACTGACTACAGCTACGCTGTTCTCTGCTGAGCCCCAACCCCGAGCCAGACTGACTACAGCTACGCTGTTCTCTGCTGAGCCCCAACCCCGAGCCAGACTGACTACAGCTACGCTGTTCTCTGCTGAGCCCCAACCCCGAGCCAGACTGACTACAGCTACGCTGTTCTCTGCTGAGCCCCAACCCCGAGCCAGACTGAATACAGCTACGCTGTTCTCTGCTGAGCCCCAACCCCGAGCCAGACTGACTACAGCTACGCTCTTCTCTGCTGAGCCCCAACCCCGAGCCAGACTGACTACAGCTACGCTGTTCTCTGCTGAGCCCCAACCCCGAGCCAGACTGACTACAGCTACGCTGTTCTCTGCTGAGCCCCAACCCCGAGCCACACTGACTACAGTAACGCTGTTCTCTGCTGAGCCCCAACCCCGAGTCAGACTGACTACAGCTACGCTGTTCTCTGCTGAACCCCGAGCCAGACTGACTACAGCTACGCTGTTCTCTGCCGAGCCCCGAGCCAGACTGACTACAGCTACGCTGTTCTCTGCTGAGCCCCAACCCCGAGCCAGACTGTCTACAGCTACGCTGTTTTCTGCTGAGCCCCAACCCAGAGCCAGACTGACTACAGCTACGCTGTTCTCTGCCGAGCCGCAACCCCGAGCCAGACTGACTCCAGCTACGCTGTTCTCTGCCGAGCCCCAACCCCGAGCCAGACTGACTACAGCTACGCTGTTCTTTGCTGAGCCCCAACCCCGAGCCAGACTAACGACAGCTACGCTGTTCTCTGCTGAGCCCCAACCCCGAGCCAGACTGACTACAGCTACGCTGTTCTCTGCTGAGCCCCAACCCCGAGCCAGACTGACTACAGCTACGCTGTTCTCTGCCGAGCCCCGAGCCAGACTGACTACAGCTACGCTGTTCTCTGCTGAACCCCGATACAGACTGACTACAGCTACGCTGTTCTCTGCTGAGCCCCAACCCCGAGCCAGACTGACTACAGCTACGCTGTTCTCTGCTGAGCCCCAACCCCGAGCCAGACTGACTACAGCTACGCTGTTCTCTGCTGAGCCCCAACCCAGAGCCAGACTGACTACAGCTACGCTGTTCTCTGCCGAGCCCCAACCCCGAGCCAGACTGACTACAGCTACGCTGTTCTCTGCCGAGCCCCAACCCCGAGCCAGACTGACTACAGCTACGCTGTTCTCTGCTGAGCCCCAACCCCGAGCCAGACTGACTACAGCTACGCTGTTCTCTGCTGAGCCCCAACCCCGAGCCAGACTGACTACAGCTACGCTGTTCTCTGCTGAGCCCCAACCCCGAGCCAGACTGACTACAGCTACGCTGTTCTCTGCTGAGCCCCGAGCCAGACTGACTACAGCTACGCTGTTCTCTGCTGAGCCCCAACCCTGAGCCAGACTGACTACAGCTACGCTGTTCTCTGCTGAGCCCCAACCCCGAGCCAGACTGACTACAGCTACGCTGTTCTCTGCTGAGCCCCAACCCCGAGCCAGACTGACTACAGCTACGCTGTTCTCTGCTGAGCCCCAACCCCGAGCCAGACTGACTACAGCTATGCTGTTCTCTGCCGAGCCCCAACCCCGAGCCAGACTGACTACAGCTACGCTGTTCTCTGCCGAGCCCCGAGCCAGACTGACTACAGCTACGCTGTTCTCTACTGAACCCCGAGCCAGACTGACTACAGCTACGCTGTTCTCTGCCGAGCCCCGAGCCAGACTGACTACAGCTACGCTGTTCTCTGCTGAGCCCCAACCCAGAGCCAGACTGACTACAGCTACGCTGTTCTCTGCCGAGCCCCAACCCCGAGCCAGACTGACTACAGCTACGCTGTTCTCTGCCGAGCCCCAACCCCGAGCCAGACTGACTACAGCTACGCTGTTCTCTGCTGAGCCCCAACCCCGAGCCAGACTGACTACAGCTACGCTGTTCTCTGCTGAGCCCCAACCCCGAGCCAGACTGACTACAGCTACGCTGTTCTCTGCTGAGCCCCAACCCCGAGCCAGACTGACTACAGCTACGCTGTTCTCTGCTGAGCCCCGAGCCAGACTGACTACAGCTACGCTGTTCTCTGCTGAGCCCCAACCCCGAGCCAGACTGACTACAGCTACGCTGTTCTCTGCTGAGCCCCAACCCCGAGCCAGACTGACTACAGCTACGCTGTTCTCTGCTGAGCCCCAACCCCGAGCCAGACTGACTACAGCTACGCTGTTCTCTGCTGAGCCCCGAGCCAGACTGACTACAGCTACGCTGTTCTCTGCTGAGCCCCAACCCCGAGCCAGACTGACTACAGCTACGCTGTTCTCTGCTGAGCCCCGAGCCAGACTGACTACAGCTACGCTGTTCTCTGCTGAGCCCCAACCCTGAGCCAGACTGACTACAGCTACGCTGTTCTCTGCTGAGCCCCAACCCCGAGCCAGACTGACTACAGCTACGCTGTTCTCTGCTGAGCCCCAACCCCGAGCCAGACTGACTACAGCTACGCTGTTCTCTGCTGAGCCCCAACCCCGAGCCAGACTGACTACAGCTATGCTGTTCTCTGCCGAGCCCCAACCCCGAGCCAGACTGACTACAGCTACGCTGTTCTCTGCCGAGCCCCGAGCCAGACTGACTACAGCTACGCTGTTCTCTACTGAACCCCGAGCCAGACTGACTACAGCTACGCTGTTCTCTGCCGAGCCCCGAGCCAGACTGACTACAGCTACGCTGTTCTCTGCTGAGCCCCAACCCAGAGCCAGACTGACTACAGCTACGCTGTTCTCTGCCGAGCCCCAACCCCGAGCCAGACTGACTACAGCTACGCTGTTCTCTGCCGAGCCCCAACCCCGAGCCAGACTGACTACAGCTACGCTGTTCTCTGCTGAGCCCCAACCCCGAGCCAGACTGACTACAGCTACGCTGTTCTCTGCTGAGCCCCAACCCCGAGCCAGACTGACTACAGCTACGCTGTTCTCTGCTGAGCCCCAACCCCGAGCCAGACTGACTACAGCTACGCTGTTCTCTGCTGAGCCCCGAGCCAGACTGACTACAGCTACGCTGTTCTCTGCTGAGCCCCAACCCTGAGCCAGACTGACTACAGCTACGCTGTTCTCTGCCGAGCCCCAACCCCGAGCCAGACTGACTCCAGCTACGCTGTTTTCTGCCGAGCCCCAACCCCGAGCCAGACTGACTACAGCTACGCTGTTCTCTGCTGAGCCCCAACCCCGAGCCAGACTGACGACAGCTACGCTGTTCTCTGCTGAGCCCCAACCCCGAGCCAGACTGACTACAGCTAACCTGTTCTCTGCCGAGCCCCGAGCCAGACTGACTACAGCTACGCTGTTCTCTGCTGAGCCCCAACCCCGAGCCAGACTGTCTACAGCTACGCTGTTCTCTGCTGAGCCCCAACCCCGAGCCAGACTGACTACAGCTACGCTGTTCTCTGCCGAGCCCCGAGCCAGACTGACTACAGCTACGCTGTTCTCTGCTGAACCCGAGCCAGACTGACTACAGCTACGCTGTTCTCTGCCGAGCCCCGAGCCAGACTGACTACAGCTACGCTGTTCTCTGCTGAGCCCCAACCCCGAGCCAGACTGTCTACAGCTACGCTGTTCTCTGCTGAGCCCCAACCCAGAGCCAGACTGACTACAGCTACGCTGTTCTCTGCCGAGCCCCAACCCCGAGCCAGACTGACTACAGCTACGCTGTTCTCTGCCGAGCCCCAACCCCGAGCCAGACTGACTACAGCTACGCTGTTCTCTGCCGAGCCCCAACCCCGAGCCAGACTGACTACAGCTACGCTGTTCTCTGCTGAGCCCCAACCCCGAGCCAGACTGACTACAGCTACGCTGTTCTCTGCCGAGCCCCAACCCCGAGCCAGACTGACTACAGCTACACTGTTCTCTGCCGAGCCCCGAGCCAGACTGACTACAGCTACGCTGTTCTTTGCTGAGCCCCAACCCCGAGCCAGACACACTACAGCTACGCTGTTCTCTGCTGAGCCCCGAGCCAGACTGACTACAGCTACGCTGTTCTCTGCTGAGCCCCAACCCTGAGCCAGACTGACTACAGCTACGCTGTTCTCTGCTGAGCCCCAACCCCGAGCCAGACTGACTACAGCTACGCTGTTCTCTGCCGAGCCCCAACCCCGAGCCAGACTGACTACAGCTACGCTGTTCTCTGCTGAGCCCCAACCCCGAGCCAGACTGACTACAGCTACGCTGTTCTCTGCCGAGCCCCAACCCCGAGCCAGACTGACTACAGCTACACTGTTCTCTGCCGAGCCCCGAGCCAGACTGACTACAGCTACGCTGTTCTCTGCTGAGCCCCAACCCCGAGCCAGACTGACTACTGCTACGCTGTTCTCTGCCGAGCCCCAACCCCGAGCCAGACTGACTACAGCTACGCTGTTCTCTGCCGAGCCACAACCCAGAGCCAGACTGACTACAGCTACGCTGTTCTCTGCTGAGCCCCGAGCCAGACTGACTACAGCTACGCTGTTCTCTGCCGAGCCCCAACCCCGAGCCTGACACTCACATATGCTAGCCATTACTCCGTACATCATGACATGTAATAACTTGTCTTAACACATGCTAATTTCTGCCCCTTTCTCCGAGTGTCTCCGAGTGCCTCAGAGTGTTCAGGCGTTAGCGAGACGAATCTCCCTAAACAGCTCATCCAAGCCCCTTTACATGGCAGCCCTCCAGGCACCACCTCCTCCCTCCTCCCTCCTCTTCAGATGTGTGGTTTTAGCACGGTGTAAGAAGATGCGTTAATAACTAACAGAGAGGTGCTAGAGGAGACTTGAGGGATATGCAGAGGGCTTGGTCAGCGCAGCAAACATCTGATCTTAATGGCCTGTTTTCTCCCTGGCAGTATTCAGTTGTCCATAATAATAATTCACAGAGGGATCAAATACTGTACTATGGGGAAGCTGCAATCCCCCTCCCTCCACCCCCCCTCCACACGCACTATATAGGGAATAGGGGGCCATTCTCTGGTCTAAAGTAGTGCACTATATAGGGAATAGGGTGCCATTCTCTGGTCTAAAGTAGTGCACTATATAGGGAATAGGGTACCATTCTCTGGTCTAAAGTAGTGCACTATATAGGGAATAGGGTGCCATTCTCTGGTCTAAAGTAGTGCACTATATAGGGAATAGGGTGCCATTCTCTGGTCTAAAGTAGTGCACTATATAGGGAATAGGGTGCCATTTTCTGGTCTAAAGTAGTGCACTATATAGGGAATAGGGTTCCATTCTCTGGTCTAAAGTAGTGCACTATATAGGGTGCCATTCTCTGGTCTAAAGTAGTACACTATATAGGGTGCCATTCTCTGGTCTAAAGTAGTGCACTATATAGGGAATAGGGTGCCATTCTCTGGTCTAAAGTAGTGCACTATATAGGGAACAGGGTGCCATTCTCTGGTCTAAAGTAGTGCACTATATAGGGAATAGGGTGCCATTCTCTGGTCTAAAGTAGTGCACTATATAGGGAATAGGGTGCCATTCTCTGGTCTAAAGTAGTGCACTATATAGGGAATAGGGTGCCATTCTCTGGTCTAAAGTAGTGCACTATATAGGGAATAGGGTGCCATTCTCTGGTCTAAAGTAGTGCACTATATAGGGAATAGGGTAATAATAATAATAATAATATGCCATTTAGCAGACGCTTTTATCCAAAGCGACTTACAGTCATGCGTGCATACATTTTTGTGTATGGGTGGTCCCGGGGATCGAACCCACTACCTTGGCGTTACAAGCGCCGTGCTCTACCAGCTGAGCTACAGAGGACCACAGGGTGCCATTCTCTGGTCTAAAGTAGTGCACTATATAGGGAATAGGGTGCCATTCTCTGGTCTAAAGTAGTGCACTATATAGGGAATAGGGTACCATTCTCTGGTCTAAAGTTGTGCACTATATAGGGAATAGGGTGCCATTCTCTGGTCTAAAGTAGTGCACTATATAGGGAATAGGGTGCCATTCTCTGGTCTAAAGTAGTGCACTATATAGGGAATAGGGTGCCATTCTCTGGTCTAAAGTAGTGCACTACATAGGGAATAGGGTGCCATTTGGGACACACGCCAAGTCGCTGTGATGGAGATTTAAGATTCCTCTCTGGACTAATGCCAAACGGTGAAATAACCTCTTCTGAGGACAACCAACGTGGCTGGCTGTTTCAGGGTTTAGGAAAATAAAGCTGATGAATTAGACAATCTAACTCAACAATGTGAATGGGTTCATTCAGTACTACTGAGCAGCATCTGTTCCGGACTGTTCTAGTCTATACTAGCTACTTATACACTGGAGAAAAAAACATGTTGATTCAACGTACAATTGGAAGGCAACCAGTTGCTATAGGATTGAGTGGTTCTCTCCTTCTCTCTGTCTCTCCTTCTTTCTTTCTCTCTCCTACACCCTCCCCACCCCTCTCTTTCCAGCAGTGACACTAACTTTACACACAGACAAGTAATGTTTTCAGAGGGGGGGGGGGGCTCAGCTCTGCAGATCTGCAGTGGCTGTTGTCATGGAAACAGCAGTAGCAGTAGGCCTCCAAGCCTCCTGTGCCTCACCCTGAAGCCTCTAGTCTGCATCCCACATGCCACCCTGTTATCTATAATAATAATAATATAATAATATCCCATTTAGCAGACACTTTTATCCACAGCGACTTACAGTCATGTGTGCATACATTTTTACGTATGGGTGGTCCTGGGGATCGAACCCACTATCCTGGCGTTACAAGCGCCGCGCTCTACCAATTGAGCTACAGAGGACCACTATGTAGTGCACTAGAGATCTATGGGCCTGGTCAAAAGTAGTGGATTACATGGGTAATAGAGATGCAGACCTAGTCTGAAATAGAGCAGAGGAGGGGTTGGTCAGGGAGCTAATCTCGCCCAGAAGTTTGGTTGGTGCGTAAAACCCATAAATTCAGATAAGTAAAAAGTTGTGATGGGTTCGCACCAATGATTTATACAGTGCATTCGGAAAGTATTTAGACCCTTTGACTTTTTCCACATTTTGTTACGTTACAGCCTTATTCTTAAATAAATGTTTTTCCTCATCAATCTACACACAATAACCCATAATGACAAAGCGAAAACAGTCTTTTAGAAATGTTAGCAGATTTAGTAAAAATAAAAAACAGAAATCTGTGGAAGGGTACCAAAAAATGTCTGCAGCATTGAAGGTACCCAAGAACACAGTGGCCTCCATCATTCTTAAAAGGAAGAAGTTTTGAACCACCAAGACTCTTCCTAGAGCTGGCTGCCCGGAGCAATCGGGGCCAAACTGAGCAATCGGGGGAGAAGGACCTTGGTCAGGGAGGTGACCAAAAACCCAATGGTCACTCTGACAGAGCTCCAGAGTTCCTCTGTGGAGATGGGAGAAACTTCCAGAAGGACAACCATCTCTGCAGCACTCCACCAATCAGGCCTTTATGGTAGAGTGGCCAGACGGAAGCCACTCCTCAGCAAGGCACATGACAGCCTGCTTGGAGTTTGCCAAAAGGCACCTAAAAACTCCCTAGTATCGCTCTTCAGCGTAGGGATGGTGCCAGGTTTCCTCCTGATGTGACACTTGGCATTCAGGCCAAAGAGTTCAATCTTGGTTTCCAGAGAATCTTGTTTCTCATGGTCTGAGAGTTTTTAGGTGCCTTTTGGCAATCTCCAAGCGAGTTGTCATGTGCCTTTTACTGAGGAGTGGCTTCTGTCTGGCCACTCTACCATAAAGGCCTGATTGGTGGAGTGCTGCAGAGATGGTTGTCGTTCTGGAAGGTTCTTCCATCTCCACAGAGGAACTCTAGAGCTCTGTCAGCGTGACCATTCGGTTCTTGGTCACCTCCCTGACCAAGGCCCTTCTCCCCCTAATTGCTCAGTTTGACCGGGCGGCCAGCTCTAGGAAGAGTCTTGGTGGTTCCAAACTTTTTCCATTTAAGAATGATGGAGGCCACTGTGTTCTTGGGAACCTTAAATGCTGCAGACATTTTTTGGTACCCTTCCCCAGATCTGTGCCTCGACACAATCCTGTCTCGGAGCTCTACGGACAATTCCTTCGACCTCATGGCTTGGTTTTTGCTCTGACATGAATTGTCAACTGTGGGACCTTATATAGACAGGGGTGTGCCTTTCCAAATCATGTCCAATCAATTGACTCCAATCAAGTTGTAGAAACATGTCAAGGATGGTCAATGGAAACAGGATGCACCTGAGCTCAATTTTGAGTCTCATAGCAAAGGGTCTGAATACTTATGTAAATAAGGTATTATATTTTATATTTTTTTTACATTTGCAAAAAAATCTAAAATATTTATTCCACTTTAGAATAAGGCTGTAACGTAACAAAATGTGGAAAAAGTCAAGGGGTCTGAAAACTTTCCGAAGGCACTGTAGGTACAAATATTTTTCATTCATGACAGCATTTGTAGGGAACACAGGTGGGCGACCAATTAGCAGCAGGTGCTTCTAATCAGGATTGCCAGTCATCGGCCAATCAGGGATGTGGCTTCTCTGGTATACCTGTATTCAAGTTACAATCACAAAGAAATATAGAATTATAGGGTATGGGAGCGAAGGGCAATTGAGGGCATCAGGCGTGAATCATTCATGAATCAATTGTCTTTGGTGTTCGCTCACTTGGATACATTATATGCAAAATTTGATATGGACAGTGCTCTTGTATAACCGTCTAAATTTGGCCTATAGGTGATTAGTCCTGGCTCGCAGTCGGCGTTCCAATTCATCCCAAAGGTGTTCGAACGGGTTGAGGTCAGGGCTCTGTGCAGGCCAGTCAAATTCTTCCACACCGAGCCAGGCCTAATCTCCCAACATCAGTGCCCGACCTCACTAATGCTCTTGTGGCTGAATGGAAGCAAGTCCCCGCAACAATGTTCCAACATCTAGTGGAAAGACTTCCCAGAAGAGTGGAGGCTGTTATAGCAGCAAAGGGGGGACCAACTCCATATTAATGCCCATGATTTTGGAATGAGATGTTCGAGGAGCAGGTATCCACATACTTTTGGTCATGTAGTGTAGGATGTTCCTGTGACTATGGAGCTAGGATGTTAAAGTGATTCGCAATGTGGGGGAGGGAGGGGGAGAGAGCTGGAGGGAGGGAGCTGGAGGGAGGGGGAGGGAGGGAGCTGGAGGGAGGGGGAAGGAAGCTGGAGGGAGGGGGAGGGAGCTGGATGGAGGGAGGGGGAGGGAGCTGGAGGGAGGAGGAAGGAAGCTGGAGGGAGCTGGAGGGAGGGGGAGGGAGCTGGAGGGAGGGGGAGGGAGCTGGAGGGAGGAAGGGAGGGCTGGCTAGCACACACTTAGTGGGAGACGTGAGAGAGGGGACTAGACCCACCGAGAGGGGACTAGACCCACCGAGAGGGGACTAGACCCACCGAGAGAGGACTAGACCCACCGAGAGGGGACTAGACCCACCGAGAGGGGACTAGACCCACCGAGAGGGGATTAGACCCACCGAGAGGGGATTAGACCCACCGAGAGGGGACTAGACCCACCGAGAGGGGACTAGACCCACCGAGAGAGGACTAGACCCACCGAGAGGGGACTAGACCCACCGAGAGAGGACTAGACCCACCGAGAGGGGACTAGACCCACCGAGAGAGGACTAGACCCACCGAGAGGGGACTAGACCCACCGAGAGGGGACTAGACCCACCGAGAGGGGACTAGACCCACCGAGAGAGGACTAGACCCACCGAGAGGGGACTAGACCCACCGAGAGGGGACTAGACCCACGGAGAGGGGACCCACCGAGAGGGGATTAGACCCACCGAGAGGGGACTAGACCCACCGTGAGGGGACTAGACCCACCGAGAGGGGAATAGACCCACCGTGAGGGGACCCACCGAGAGGGGACTAGACCCACCGAGAGGGGACTAGACCCATCGATTTCCCTCTCTTCTCTCACTCTTCTCTCCCTCCTCTCACACCATAAGGTGTATTTTTATCTGTTCTTTTAAATCTGATTCTACTGCTTGCATCAGTTACCTGATGTGGAATAGAGTTCCATGTAGTCATGGCTCTATGTAGTATTGTGCACATCCCATAGTCTGCTCTGGACTTGGGGACTGTGAAGAGACCTCTGGTGGCATGTCTTGTTGGGTATGCATTGGTGTCTAAGGTGTGTGCTAGTCGTTTAAACAGACAGCTCTGTGCTTTCAACATGTCAATACCTCTCACAGATCCTGCCTTGTTCATAGTGCTGTTAAAAAGGTAGAGCAGCGCTTTATTATGGACCGACTTCTCCCCATATTAGCTGCTGTTGTATCAATATGTTTTGACCATGACAGTTTACAATCCAGGGTTACTCCAAGCAGTTTAGTTACCTCAACTTGCTCAATTTCCACATTATTTATTACAATATTTAGTTGAGGTTTAGGGTTTAGTGAATGATTTGTCCCAAATACAATGCTTTTAGTTTTTGAAATATTTAGGACTAACTTATTCCTTGCCACCCATTCTGAAACTAACTGCAGCTCTTTGTTAAGTGTTGCAGTCATTTCAGTCGCTGTGGTAGCTGACTTGTAGTGTTGAGTCATCCGCATACATAGACACACTGGCTTTACTCAAAGCTAGTGGCATGTCTTTAGTAAAGATTGAAAAAAGTAAGGGGCCTAGACTGCTGCCCTGGGGAATTCCTGATTCTACCTGGATTATGTTGGAAAAGCTTCCATTAAAGAACACCCTCTGTGTTCTATTAGACAGGTAACTCTGTATCCATACTTTTGGTGTGACCTGCTAGGCTGAAGGAGGAGGTCGTTGGGTAAGCTTGGCGTCGGGTAAGCTTGGCTTTATACATAGCTTGGGCTTTGTCGAGTAAGGCTTAAACTATGTATTTAGATTGTAGTTAGGTATTGTAGGTAGTTATCGTGGGTTGTTGTATGTAATTATTGTAGGTTAGTATTGTATTTGGCTGTGCCGGGTGTAGCACGAAGCTAGCTAACTAACCCACCACCTGGACTAGCTGGTGAGTAGCTATTAGCAACGGTATAGTTGTTTCACGCCTGAGAGTGCCTGTAATTACGCCAGCTGGGTGCCTACAATAATTACATACAATAATTGCCTACCATTCAGCTGTTTTCTAACCTCATTGTCTGAACCGTTAACGTTAGGTAGCAAGTGGCTACTGTGCTTGAAATTTAGCTAGCTTGTTTCTACCTGGATAGCTACTAGTAAACAATAGCTGGAACGACCGAGCGAACAGACGCGAACTGGCTGAGTCAATTCAGTGGCTAGCTTTGCACTTGGCTAGCTAACAGTAGCTGCTAGGGGTAAGTCATAACCTACATTTGTGTTTAGTTTTTTACATATTGATAGCCCGAGTCGATCAAGGAATTCGGGACATGGGTGACTAGTTAACGTTAGTTTGGCTCTCTCTGTGTGTTCGTGCCGTGAAAGGAGGGGTTCTTCTTTGTCTGAAAGCAATGGCTAGCTAGTTTGCTAACTATTCTAGCTAACTAACTGGCTGAATAAGTTGACGACGGACTCGCTCAAGCTGTCGGGACTAACCCACAACGTTAGACACGGACACAAACGATCTGCTTGCGTGTTGATACACTGGTGTTTTGTTGTGGCCGAGTATTGGCGCTAAACCGTGTTGTTGGAGTCCGGCATGCTAGCTGGCTGTGGCGTCTTATGACTAAATGCCCAGACGATTTTCACGGAATAATACTGCACCTAGGTAGCTAGCTGAATAAACTAAGTTAGTCTATTCCTAGAAAACATTGAACCGCTGTAGTTTACAACAATTATAGTTTCTGAGGTGGAAGTTGGGAGAGTTATATTTGGGAGTTGTGGTGAGGGAGGCCCCGCTCTCTCCTTTCCCAGATGTTTAGTTCATTTCATTCCGATCTCCTCTGCATTATTTTAGCCATCTGCTGCAGCCTGTCAACTATGCCTCTGCCTATCCCTGTTCTCTCCTCTCCGCACAGGCTACACAAACGCCTCACACCGCGTGGCTGCTGCCTCTCTAACCTGGTGGTCCCTGCACGCACCACCCACGTGGAGTTCCAGGTCTCAGGCAGCCTCTGTAACTGCCGTTCTGCTGCCAACAAGGCAGAGTTCATCTCAGCCTATGCTACCCTCCAGTCCCTTGACTTCTTGGCGCTGACGGAAACATGGATTACCACTGAAAACACTGCTACTCCTACTGCTCTCTCCTCGTCTGACCATGTGTTCTCGCATACCCCGAGAGCATCTGGTCAGCGGGGTGGTGGCACAGGAATCCTAATCTCTCCCAAGTGGACATTCTCAATTTTTCCCCTGACCCATCTGTCTATCTCCTCATTTGAATTCCATGCTGTCACAGTCACTAGCCCATTTACGCTTAATATCCTTGTCATCTATCGCCCTCCAGGTTCCCTTGGAGAGTTCATCAATGAGCTTGACGCCTTGATAAGTTCCTTTCCTGAGGATGGCTCACCCCTCACAGTTCTGGGGGATTTCAACCTCCCTACGTCTACATTTGACTCATTTCTCTCTGCCTCCTTCTTTCCACTCCTCTCCTCTTTTGACCTCACCCTCTCACCGTCCCCCCCTACTCACAAGGCAGGCAATACGCTTGACCTCATCTTTACTAGATGCTGTTTTCTACAAATCTCACTGCAACTCCCCTCCATGTCTCCGACCACTACTTTGTATCCTTTTCTCTCACGCTCTCCTCCAACACTACTCACTCTGCCCCTACACAGATGGTAATGCGCCGTCGCAACCTTCACTCTCTCTCTCCCGCTACTCTCTCCTCTTCCATCCTATCATCTCTTCCCTCTGCTCAATCCTTCTCCGTCCAATCTCCTGATTCTGCCTCCTCAACCCTCCTCTCCTCCCTTTCTGCATCCTTTGACTCTCTGTGTCCCCTATCCTCCCGGCCGGCTCGGTCCTCCCCTCCAGCTCCGTGGCTTGATGACTCATTGCGAGCTCACAGAACAGAGCTCCGGGCAGCTGAGCGGAAATGGAAGAAAACTAGACTCCCTGCGGACCTGGCATCTTTTCACTCCCTCCTCTCTACATTTTCTTCATCTGTTTCTGCTGCTAAGGCCACTTTCTACCACTCTAAATTCCAAACATCTGCCTCTAACCCTAGGAAGCTCTTTGCCACATTCTCCTCCCTGCTGAATCCTCCCCCCCCCCCCCCTCCTCCCTCTCTGTGGATGACTTCGTCAACCATTTTGAAAAGAAGGTTGACGACATCCGATCCTCGTTTGTTAAGTCAAATGACACTGCTGGTCCTGCTCACACTGCCCTACCCTATGCTTTGACTTCTTTCTCCCCTCTCTCTCCAGACAAAATCTTGCGACTTGTGACGGCAGGCCGCCCAACAACCTGCCCGCTTGACCCTATCCCCTCCTCTCTTCTCCAGACCATCTCCGGTGACTTTCTCCCTTACCTCACCTCGCTGATCAACTCATCCTTGACTGCTGGCTATGTCCCTTCCGTCTTCGAGAGAGCGAGAGTTGCACCCCTTCTCAAAAAACCAACACTCGATCCCTCTGATGTCAACAACTACAGACCAGTATCCCTTCTTTCTTTTCTCTCCAAAACTATTGAGCGTGCCGTCTTTAGCCAACTCTCTTGCTATCTCTCTTAGAATGACCTTCTTGATCCAAACCAGTCAGGTTTCAAGACTGGTCATTCAACTGAGACTGCTCTTCTCTGTGTCACAGAGGCTCTCTGCACTGCTAAAGCTAACTCTCTCTCCTCTGCTCTTGTCCTTCTAGACCTGTCTGCTGCCTTTGATACTGTGAACCATCAGATCCTCCTCTCCATCCTCTCCGAGCTGGGCATCTCCGGCGCGGCTCACTCTTGGATTGCGTCCTACCTGACCGGTCGCTCCTACCAAGTGGCGTGGCGAGAAGCTGTCTCCGCACCACGTGCTCTCACCACTGGTGTCCCCCAGGGCTCAGTTCTAGGCCCTCTCCTATTCTCCCTATACACCAAGTCACTTGGCTCTGTCATATCCTCACATGGCCTCTCCTATCATTGCTACGCTGACGACACACAACTTATCTTCTCCTGGTGAATCGCATCTCAGTATGGATGACGGATCACCACCTCAAGCTGAACCTTGGCAAGATGGAGCTGCTCTTCCTCCCGGGGAAGGACTGCCTGTTCCATGATAATAATAATAATAAGCCATTTAGCAGACGCTTTTATCCAAAGCGACTTACAGTCATGCGTGCATACATTTTTGTGTATGGGTGGTCCCGGGGATCGAACCCACTACCTTGGCGTTACAAGCGCCGTGCTCTACCAGCTGAGCTACAGAGGACCACATCACGGTGATGTCAACCATGATCTCGCCATCACGGTTGACAACTCCGTTGTGTCCTCCTCCCAGAGTGCGAAGAGCCTTGGCGTGACCCTGGACAACACCCTGTCGTTCTCCGCTAACATCAAGGCGGTGACCCGATCCTGTAGGTTCATGCTCTACAACATTCGGAGAGTACGACCCTGCCTTACACAGGAAGCGGCACAGGTCCTAATCCAGGCACTTGTCATCTCCCGTCTGGATTACTGCAACTCGCTGTTGGCTGGGCTCCCTGCCTGTGCCATTAAACCCCTACAGCTCATCCAGAATGCCGCAGCCCGTCTGGTGTTCAACCTTCCCAAGTTCTCTCACGTCACCCCGCTCCTCCGCACACTCCACTGGCTTCCAGTTGAAGCTCGCATCTGCTACAAGACCATGGTGCTTGCT
Organism: Coregonus ussuriensis; assembly: GCA_031479575.1. NCBI lineage: Eukaryota > Metazoa > Chordata > Actinopteri > Salmoniformes > Salmonidae > Coregonus > Coregonus ussuriensis. The sequence continues at coordinate 1,380,503 of CM062489.1, forward strand.
TACGTACCTTCAGGCTCTGATCTGTCCCTACACCCAAACGAGGCCATTGCGTTCATCCACCTCTGGCCTGCTGGCTCCCCTACCTCTGCGGAAGCATAGTTCCCGCTCAGCCCAGTCAAAACTGTTCGCTTCTCTGGCACCCCAATGGTGGAACAAGCTCCCTCACGACGCCAGGACAGCGGAGTCACTCACCACCTTCCGGAGACATTTGAATCCCCACCTCTTTAAGGAATACCTGGGATAGGATAAAGTAATCCTTCTAACCAAAAAATAAAATAAAAAAATTTGTGAAAAATTTTAAAATTAAAAAATATATACAAAATAACAAAAACTAAAAAAATAACATTGTGAAGTGGTGATCCCACTGGCTATAAGGTGAATGCACCTATTTGTAAGTCGCTCTGGATAAGAGCGTCTGCTAAATGACGTAAATGTAAATGTATCCACATTATAGCAGGGGGTGTAAAGCCATAACACATACGTTTTTCCAGCAGCAGACTATGATCAATAATGTCAAAAGCCGCACTGAAGTCTAACAAAACAGCCCCCACAATATTTCTATAATCAATTTCTCTCAGCCAATCATCAGTCATCTGTGTAAGTGCTGTGCTTGTTGAATGTCCTTCCCTATTAGCGTGCTGAAAGTCTGTTGTCAATTTGTTTACTGTAAAATAGCATTGTATCTGGTCAAACACTATTTTTTCCAAAACTTTACTAAGGGTTGGTAACAGGCTGATTGGTCGGATATTTGAGTCAGTAAAGGAGGCTTTACTCTTCATAGGTAGCAGAATTACTTTTGATTCCCTCCAGGCCTGAGGGCACACACTTTCTAGTAGGCTTAGATTGAAGATATGACAAATAGGAGTGGCAATATCGTCCGCTATTATCCTCAGTAACACTCCATCCAAGTTGTCAGACCCCGGTGGCTTGTCATTGTTGATAAACAACAATAATTTTTTCACCTCTTCCACACTCACTTTACGGAATTCAAAATTACAATGCTTGTCTTTCATAATTTGGTCAGATATACTTGGATGTGTAGTGTCAGCGTTTGTTGCTGGCATGCCTACGTCATGCCTACGTTTGCTAATCTTGCCAAGGAAAAAGTCATTAAAGTAGTTGGCAATATCAATGGGTTTTGTGATGAATGAGCCATCTGATTCAATGAATGATGGAGCAGAGTTTGCCTTTTTGCCCAACATTTCATTTAAGGTGCTCCAAAGCTTTTTACTATAATTCTTTATGTCATTTATATTTGTTTCATAGCGTAGTTTCTTCTTCTTTTTATTCAGTTTAGTCACATGATTTCTCAATTTGCAATACTTGCCAATCGGTTGTGCAGCCAGACTTATTTGCCATTCATTTTGCCTCATCCCTCTCAACCATACACTTATTCAATTTCTCTTCAATCCACGGGGATTTAACAGTTTTTAAAGTCATTTTCTTAATTGGCGCATGTGTCAAGTGCAACGTCTGTTTGCTCCTCATTACACAGCATGGACCAACAAATATTATTTACATAAACAACATAGGAATCACTACAAAACTTACTGTATGACCTCTTATACACAATATTAGGCCCAGCCTTTGGAACTTTGGTTTTCCTAGATATGGCTACTATATTGTGATCACTACATCCAATGGATCTGGATACTGCTTTCAAGCACATTTCTGAAGCATTAGTAAAGATGTGATCAATACATGTTGATGATTTCATTTCTGTGCTGTTTGTAACTACCCTGGTAGGTTGACTGAACCTGAACCAGGTTGCAGGCACTAGTTACAGTATGAAGCTTTTTCTTGAGTGGGCGGCTTGATGAAAGCCAGTCAATATTTAAATCACCCAGAAAATATACCTCTCTGTTGATATCACATACATTATCAAGCATTTCACACATGTTCTCCAGATACTGACTGTTAGCACTTGGTGGTCTATAGCAGCTTCCCACCAGAATGGGCTTTAGGTGAGGCAGATGAACCTGTAGCCATATTACTTCAACAGTATTTAACATGAGATCCTCTCTAATCTTTATAGGAATGTGGTTCTGAATATAAACAGCAACACCTCCACCACTGGCATTTCTGTATTTTCTGTAAATGTCATAACCTTGTATTGCTACCACTGAATCATCAAAGGTATTGTCTAAGTGAGTTTCAGAGATAGTCAGAATATGAATGTCATCTTTTACTAGCAAGTTATTAATTTCAAGAACCTTGTTTCTTAAGCTACATATGTTAACGTGGACTATTTTGAGCACTTTTCTGGGATGGTTGCTTGTTTTCTTTGCTTTACTGGGAAGCTTAGCAGAAGTAGATATTCTCATGTTATTTATGTTAGTGCAGGGTGAGCTGCACACAGTGGACTTCCTCCTAGGGCACACAGCCTCAGTGCTAACAGCATAAATCTGGTTCATAGACACATGATTGTTGCATACGATAGCTGTAGGATCAGCAGAGGCATTTCAGTGCAGTTAGAGGGACATACATTAGGTTACTTACATTGTGTCTACCAATGCCCCTGGTGTAATGTACATTTGCTAAAGCATTATGATGACTCAGCGACAGAATGGGAGGGATTACCTGAGCTGGGCTTGGGTCATTGATAAGTCATTGTCTCAACGCAGCCTTATAATCCTGTGAAAGGATCCAGGAACCCAAATGATTTGAGTGGATCCCATCCTCCTTATAAAACGTGTTTTGTTTCCAAAAGGTATCGGAATTGTCAACAAAAGTTACACCCATTGAGCTGCAATAATCACGTAGCCAGTTGTGAAGAGCAAGAATCCTGCTAAAGCGTTCAATGCCACGATTCAGAGAGGGCACAGGGCCAGATATGATGAGAGTCAATCAGCTCTTTAAAATCCAGTTTCAACTGTTCAGAGCTGCCCTTCATAATGTCATTAAAAACCCACATGGACTACGATAGAATCGATGTCCATGTCCTGGTGTAGTACATTCAGGAGCAGCTTAGTAATGTCATTTACTCAAGCTCCGGGAGAGGACATTGTTTTTGCACCAGGAACAGTCACATTTCTTACCATGGAGCTGCCCAATATCACGGCTGGCGAGAAGGATGAGGAAATCCGCCCACTCCCACGCTTCACAGGATTCGGAGAACCCTTTATGGACAGGCGAGAGGCTGGATAACTTGAACCAGTTGCTCCCGGCGTAGGCCTCCAACAGATGCAGAAGCCCCGCTCGATCCAGAGCAGGGACGGAAGGTTGCCGACGTCGACTTCTAAATCGTAGTAGTAGGCACTGCGGCCGCAGACACAGGCACCCCCAGCGATGAAGGAGCAGGAAGATCAGGCTCCAGGACGGCGAAACTATTCTTTGTTTGTATCCGCTCCGGGCCTCTCATTGGGAGTATAGACTGCTTTGTGGAAGGCCGCTATCTTCAGCTTCCACGGCTTGTGACATGTGACCATCGTTGATTGCCATGCTCCTCTTGCTGTGCTCCTTCGACTCCGCTATCAGATGGGGGAGGAGAGGCAGGAGATGGCTCCCCTGGCGAACGAACTCTGGGCAACACCGGCCAGTCGGATAATGACAAACAACAAGGCAGAGATGCATCCAACATGCGCGAACGCCGTCCAGCCACAGGCGTAGAAAGGTAATCATTCCACTCTACGTTTTCCCCAGTTTCTTACGTAGGCTGGCGACCTGCGTGATCAAGGCCTATAATCCTCGGCAAGCAAACAATTGCCGCATTGGAACTCTGAGTGATCCAGTTTGTCCTGAAACAAAACGTAGGAGATGCAGCTCCTACAGCGCTGGAACCGTTCATTTACTTCTCCAGACAAAGAGGGCTCCATTGGAAAACTCATCTGGGACTAACTTTGTTAGCTTGATGGCTAACGTTAGCAGCTTAGCGGATCTTTCAAGCAGACTTTAACCTGTCAGTTAAGCAGGATTCCGGAAGAAGAAATAGCGGTCCTAGCTGTTAAAAGCAAACCGCATCGCGGAATCCATGCAAAACAAATTCGGTATTTATGTTTAACAAAGATTGGTTATAGTTTAATTAAAATATAACCAGAGTGTTTCCCGTATACAGTGTTCAGTTGCGCACTCTGATGACATCAGCAGAATCAATGTATCTCTTTCTGTAGCCCTGTCTGTATCTCTGTCTCTCTCTGTAACTGTAGGTCTGGGTTCTGTCTCTCTCTGTACCTGTAGCACTGGGTCCTGTCTCTCTCTGTAACTGTAGGTCTGGGTTCTGTCTCTCTCTGTACCTGTAGCACTGGGTCCTGTCTCTCTCTGTAACTGTAGGTCTGGGTTCTGTCTCTCTCTGTAACTGTAGGTCTGGGTTCTGTCTCTCTCTGTAACTGTAGGTCTGGGTTCTGTCTCTCTCTGTAACTGTAGGTCTGGGTTCTGTCTCTCTCTGTAACTGTAGGTCTGGGTTCTGTCTCTCTCTGTAACTGTAGGTCTGGGTTCTGTCTCTCTCTGTACCTGTAGCACTGGGTTTTGTCTCTCTCTGTAACTGTAGGTCTGGGTTCTGTCTCTCTCTGTAACTGTAGGTCTGGGTCCTGTCTCTCTCTGTAACTGTAGGTCTGGGTTCTGTCTCTCTCTGTAACTGTAGGTCTGGGTCCTGTCTCTCTCTGTAACTGTAGGTCTGGGTTCTGTCTCTCTCTGTAACTGTAGGTCTGGGTTCTGTCTCTCTCTGTAACTGTAGGTCTGGGTTCTGTCTCTCTCTGTACCTGTAGCACTGGGTCCTGTCTCTCTCTGTAACTGTAGGTCTGGGTTCTGTCTCTCTCTGTACCTGTAGCACTGGGTTTTGTCTCTCTCTGTAACTGTAGGTCTGGGTTCTGTCTCTCTCTGTAACTGTAGGTCTGGGTTCTGTCTCTCTCTGTAACTGTAGGTCTGGGTTCTGTCTCTCTCTGTAACTGTAGCACTGGGTCCTGTCTCTCTCTGTAACTGTAGGTCTGGGTTCTGTCTCTCTCTGTAACTGTAGCACTGGGTCCTGTCTCTCTCTGTAACTGTAGGTCTGGGTTCTGTCTCTCTCTGTAACTGTAGGTCTGGGTTCTGTCTCTCTCTGTAACTGTAGCACTGGGTCCTGTCTCTCTCTGTAACTGTAGCACTGGGTCCTGTCTCTCTCTGTAACTGTAGCACTGGGTCCTGTCTCTCTCTGTGTAACTGTAGCACTGGGTCCTGTCTCTCTCTGTAACTGTAGCACTGGGTCCTGTCTCTCTCTGTAACTGTAGGTCTGTAGCAGTATGTCTGCTCTAGCTCCGTCTCTAGCTGTGCTGGCTTCCTTGTGGCTTGTTTCTTGTAGGAAAATGCTAATATCCTCCAGCTGTGTGGAAAATTGGGCCCTTCGAGGTACGATGAGTGGGGCTGGAGGGGTGTACTAGGTAGGGCTGAAGGGAAAGCTAATGGTTAATTATTCCTTTCTTCTGAGCCACAAGACAGCAGCACACAGCATCCCCCTTTCCACCAGAGGTGTGTGTGTGTCCGTGTGTGTGTCCGTGTGTGTGTCCGTGTGTGTGTCCGTGTGTGTGTCCGTTGCTGTGTCCCTAAAGGCATCTGCATGCTTCCCAGCCGAAACAGTTCGGAAGAGTTCTTGCATATATTATGACCACATTTTGTGACTGTTTTGGACTCCGGCTGTTCGGGCACACACAAAGAATTCTCGAGACAAGCCGAAGTTTACACCCCTTTGTTGGGGATTGGTCAGCAGTAGGGATTCTTCAATAAAGTATTTGTCATTCAATGACAGACGACTCATTTTCATGCACATCTTTCCATTGAGAAACACTGCACCAAACATCTTAGTTAGATGTCAAAGTATGCAACTAAGATCTCCTCGGGAAAAACGTCAGAATTAATGACAGATTTTGAGTTATCTTAGGCTAATTCTGGCTACGGTGTCTCAAAATGGACAAACTGTTCTATTGCCACTTTTTTTTTTCTTCTAATTTCTCAAGCAAAGTTATTTAAAGGGAGTATGCGAGCACACTCGTTCGGTTCGCCTAGCCGACTTCTGCTGGTCGCCAGCAGAACTGAAGCATGCTGCTAGCCTCTGTAGCTCTAACGGTGTCTGATTGCCAGAGAAGGTGAGTGGCTGTGAGGATAGTGTCTCTGGGGAACAGGCCTAGTCACTGCTGTTGTTTACCAGCAGATGGTAACAATCAACACACACAAACACACACCTCCCCAATTGTGAAGGTGAGTCTGCCTGACACACAGACGCAGCAGAGGGAGAATGACATTAACGGAAGCACCACTTGGTACTCATCTGGCATTTTAAGGTGGTATGGTGGAGAGGAGAGTAGGAGAGGGGGAGGAGATGAGGGGGAGGAGATGAGGAGGAGAGGAGAAGATGTGAAATGCCTTCTAGCTGACAGGGACTGAGAAGACCAGACATATGTTAATCAGATGCTGTGATGACTGCAGCCTGGGAGGAGAGGAGAGAGATAGGGAGGGAGAGGGAGGTAGGGAGGGAGCGGAGGAGAGAGAGCGAGGAGGAGGGAGAAGGGAGGGATGGAGGGATGGAGGGGGGAGAGGGAGGGAGGGAGGGAGAAGAGGAGAGGGAGGGAGCGGAGGAGAGAGAGGAGGAGGGAGAGGGAGGGAGGGAGGGAGAGAGAGGAGGAGGGAGAGGGAGGGAGGGAGAGAGAGGAGGAGAAAGGGAGGGAGGGAGGGAGCGGAGGAGGAAGGGAGGAAGGGGATGTGAGGGTATTGCTACTCCAGAGAGTTACAACACAGCCTGACTCTCATAGATGTTCTATTTTTAATGAGGCTACTGGTTGGGTAGCGGTGGTGTAGGATGAGGAGGGGAGGGAGGGAGGGAGGAAGGGATGGAGGGAGGGATAAAGAGAGAGGTAGAAAGAGAGGGAGGGAGGTTGGTAATTGAGGATGCTGTTGTTGTGCTGTAGAGCGAGAGAGAGAGAAGGATGGAGGGAGAGGGAGGGATGGATGGATGGGGAGAGAGAGGGAGGGGGTATAGTTGTACAGAGAGGCCAGGGAGTCAGCTAGCTAGCTATAGGTCTCAGACACAGGAAGGTAGAGGGAGAGTCAGCTAGCTAGCTATAGGTCTCAGACACAGGATGGTAGAGGGAGTCAGCTAGCTAGCTATAGGTCTCAGACACAGGAAGGTAGAGGGAGAGTCAGCTAGCTAGCTCTAGGTCTCAGACACAGGAAGGTAGAGGGAGAGTCAGCTAGCTAGCTCTAGGTCTCAGACACAGGAAGGTAGAGGGAGAGTCAGCTAGCTAGCTATAGGTCTCAGACACAGGATGGTAGAGGGAGAGTCAGCTAGCTAGCTATAGGTCTCAGACACAGGATGGTAGAGGGAGTCAGCTAGCTAGCTATAGGTCTCAGACACAGGAAGGTAGAGGGAGAGTCAGCTAGCTAGCTCTAGGTCTCAGACACAGGAAGGTAGAGGGAGAGTCAGCTAGCTAGCTATAGGTCTCAGACACAGGAAGGTAGAGGGAGAGTCAGCTAGCTAGCTATAGGTCTCAGACACAGGAAGGTAGAGGGAGAGTCAGCTAGCTAGCTATAGGTCTCAGACACAGGAAGGTAGAGGGAGAGTCAGCTAGCTAGCTATAGGTCTCAGACACAGGAAGGTAGAGGGAGAGTCAGCTAGTGTTGATGATCACAAGTTTACTGGAGAACGGAGACCAAGTAGAGACTTTCGGACAAGGTGGATAATTGTATAATATGAGGCAGTTTATTCAGAGGTAAAGATATCTGTAAATAGCGTGCACGGACCCGTTCGTCAACCTCGTAGGGAGATATCTGAGAGCGCGCCTAAACATTGTGTGCTGACATTTTATACAATAAAATAAAGTAGGTTGATTCTAGTAGTTCTGATCTTCTGATTGGTCCTGATGAGTTGGTCGAGGTCACTTCCATTGCATTGGCTCTGAGTCGGGTTCTCTGTCTTCAGATGTTCAGCCTAAGAGAAGGGGGTTTTTGTGTGTGTGTGCTTAACAATGATGATGTGTGTGTGTGTGTGTGTGTGTGTGTGTGTGCGTGTGTGTATGTGTGTGTGTGTGTGAGTGTGTGTGTATGTGTGTGTGTGTGTATGTGTGTGTATGTGTGTGTGTGTATGTGTGTATGTTTAACAATGATGATGTGTGTGTGTGTGTGTGTGTGTATGTGTGTGTGTGTGGGGGGGTGTGTGTGTGTATGTCCTCAGAGCAATAACTCGTGAGTTTGGGAGAACTGAGAGACCTATGGCGTGGGTGTTGTCCATAGCCACCTGCTGATAAGGCCGACAAGATAGAAGTCTTTGTGCATTGTATTAAATCCAAAGGCCCAACACAAGATGGGTTATGCACAAGATTTTAGTCAGACCAAGCTATAACATTATATATTTACTACGACAAATCCCTCTCTTCACGTCTCCCCAGAGACGTGACCAAGTAACAGTAAAGAAGGAAAACTTAAGACGTGACACAAGCTAACAGTGTAATTGGCAAAATAGGGAAAACTTTATCAGAAGATAAAGTTTTACATTCCCCCTCTTCACGTCTCACAAGAGACGTGACAAAAAGCTTAAATGCTGCAATTGGCAAAATAGGGAAAACTTTATCAGAGGATAAAGTTTTACATTCCCCCTCTTCACGTCTCACAAGAGACGTGACAGAAAGCTTAAATGCTGCAATTGGCAAAATAGGGAAAACTTTATCAGAAGATAAAGTTTTACATTCCCCCTCTTCACGTCTCACAAGAGACGTGACAAAAAGCTTAAATGCTATTCATCATCCAGATATCCTTGGTCAGCATCGTCAATAGCAAGCAAAGGAAACATCTGACCGTTATCTGCAGGATGTGGATCAATAGCGGTGGTTATAATCCTGGTTGTCAGCGTCCGTATGCATGGAATGCAACAGCATCCACAAAGCACTAGAATTGCAGCAAAAACAGAGATGGATACAAGTATAGAAGAAACAAGCATTTTATATTTACCAAACGCATCCATCCAAGAGTCCCACATTGAAGTGTCCACCCCTGAGTGGCTCTTCATTTTGCCATTAAGAGTTCGTAACCCTTCCAGGGCGACAGTCAAGCTGCCATCTGTGGCTGTATTGTTGGGAATAAAGGTACAACATTGTTCTCCAAACATAGCACATATTCCTCCTTTTTCAGCCAGGAGCATGTCGACAGCAATACGATTTTGGAAAGCCATGAGAGAGGTCGCAGCCAACTGGCCATGCACCGCCTCAAAACCTTGTTGTGTCCAATTGCCTAATTTTTGAACATTAAAATGGACATAATTGATTCTGTCAACATTTTTATTAATTGTGCACCACCAGCAAAATGAAGATTCAAAACCTGCGGCTACTTGGTCAATCAATTTATACTCATCTGGTACCCCCCTAGGGACCCCAATTGCATCAATGTAGGTTGGGTCCCCATGAGTAGGGCCCACAGCGCGCCTGGTCCTGGTAGGAATTAAGTCAGACACATGGGTCACCAGCTCCTGAACACCTGTTGGATACACAGAAATTGGTAGCAAAAGAGAGACTAGTGCACAGGTGCCTGTGGCATTTCCAGGCAGTCCATCAAACAGATGAACGCCTCCACACCACCACCAGACATCAGCCCTGGAAACAGGTTTAAACTCAGCATTAGGCGTATAGATAAACCGACACCATCCAACAGGTACCATACCCAACAATGGTAGACCTTTCGTGAGATTAACACAGGTAAAGTTAGCTCTAGCCACCTGATAGGAAAAAATTGGTTTCTTAGTTGCTTTAGTAACCAAGGGATGAACTACGTCCCATAGTGTACAATTGGCGGAAGGGTTGTCATGTTTCATGACAGACAGGAAGCATTCTGGCGTAATGGCGGCAGGGATAATGCGAAGCAATGGCCGTGCCCCCATACAAACCACACAACTCTGATGAGTCACCTTTGCCGCTTCCTCAGTCAACAAGAGCCAGTTGTTAGAAAGGCCAGAGACACCTGTAGCGGTCAGGATTGCATCATCCAAAGTAGGTGGAGTGGTAAGTAAAATAATAGAATTATTCTTATTACCATTTTCATTAATAGCCTGTGCTTTTGTGTTATTAATATGACAAATTCGAACATTCCAATGGACTGGTGCAGTGGTACAGCTTACATAAGGAGCAAGTCTAAAGTCCTGGCAGCCTAATGCAATACCAGGATAGATAGTAAATTTGAGTCCTTTAGAGTTTTTTGTCAAAGTCAAGAGTTTCCTCCATTGTTTTCCTAATGTAGTAGAGTAGAGGTGCAACTGGACCAGTCATAATTAGTCTCACATACCACGTTTGTCCAAGTCCAATCGCTATGGGTGACCCCCACTGTCATATACCAGTCCCAGTCACGGTAGTAGGTAAGTTCTCTGAAGTCTACCCACGGCACTGTCGCAGTAGTGGTAACATTAAAGGGTATACATAATGTGGTGCTTCTATACAATTGTCTGGGCCCACAGGAAAGGGTGTTAGAGACAACTTGTCGTTTATTTACGTGGTGGCTGTGGCTTACATTCTGATCTGGGCTCAATGTGTCGGAGTGCAGGTTGGTCGGACGTATGGTTGTGGCATTGAATGTGTCGTTAGGTTTACTAGTGGGTGTAATGGGTGTCTGTGTCATGTGCTGTACTGACCAGAGTATGATTCCTAGAGTAACCCCAATAGTTACAATCAGCAAAACAAGGAGTGGAGCAGAGCACCCCAGTCTCTCCCATGGTGGTCTGTCCCTCCTCTGTCTTTCCCCTCCAGTATCTGAAGATGGGAGTCTCCTCCACATATTCAGATAGTGTTGGTGCCAAGAATTTGATCCGAATTTAATGTGATTAAATCACTTCTGACTTCAGTCAGGGTTCTGGAAGGAGTTGGTGCTGGTGTACAATGTGTCAAGTGGTGCCAAGGTGCGCCTGATTTACCTTTGACCTGGACTGAGTGTGAAGTAACCTCCTTCACTTCGTACGGTCCAGTCCACCTGGGATCTTGCCACTTTCTCTTGTGAACCTTGATCCTTACCCAGTTCCCAACTTTTACCTTCAGCAGCGCCGGATCTCCCGTCAGCTCCCCCTCTTGGACCTTGTGAATCTGTTTGGAGAGAGCTGCAGAGAGTTCCGTTAGTTTTCTCACATATTCAGACATTACAATTTGTTGTACATCAAGGGCGGGCATATGACCTCCCTCCCTTGGTGGACCAGGCATGACTCTACCAGTCATAATCTCATGTGGAGCGAGATGGGTGCCTGCTCCTGGAGAGGCTCTCATGGCCATCAACGCCAGGGGCAGAGCTTCAACCCACGTCAACTTTGAACCTGCACATACCTTGGCTATCTTAGCCTTCAAAGTTTGATTGGCGCGTTCCACGAGGCCCTGAGATTGCGGCCGGTACACAGACCCAAACTTGTGCACAATGCCGAACCTCTCCTCCACCTGTCTCAGGTGTTGGTTACTGAAATGGGACCCGTTGTCGGATCGAATTTGTCTTGGAACCCCATACCTTGGTATGAGTTCAGTCTGCAGCCACTTAATAACTGACCTAGCATCCTCACGTGCTGTTGGTATTGCCTCAACCCATTTGGAGAATCGATCTACCATTACCAATAAGTACCTTTTCCCATTAGTTACATTATCAGCCCCCATGTCAGTGTAATCTATGCTAATGTCCTGAAAACATGCATTAGGTACTGGGTATGAACCCATGGGTGTTTGGAAAGGTTTCTTTGGGTTGTGGCTGCCACAAATGCTGCACTCATCACAAAACAAGTCTGTCATGTCCTTAATGTGTGGGTGCCACCAAATATGGGAAACCTTCTGTAAAGTTTTGAGTTTCCCTTCATGGGTGGGCCCATGAGCCTCACGTATCAGCTCGGGGCAGAGATTAGCTGGGGCCACCAACCTGCCGTCATGGCATCTCCAAAGTTCATCAGGTCCTTTGGTGGCTCCCATCTGTCCCCATACCGAGTGCTCATACGGGCCCGCTGTGAATTGTAGTTCCTTTATGTGTTGGTCTGTGAGTTCTGTTCTAGCTGGTTGAGTCTGCAGCACCATCTGTCTTGGAGTGTAGCCCCCAGCTTTCTTGGCTGCTTTGTCAGCTGCGTCATTTCCCTCGCTGACTTTGTTCTTGAGTTGCTGATGTCCTTTGCACTTCATGATGGCCACCTGCTCAGGTAGTGAGACTGCTTTTATCAGTCTCTCCATTTGTGCCTTGTGTTTGATCGGAAGGTTTCCTGTTGTGGTGAAGTTACGTCTGACCCATTGTGGTCCATCTGTATGGACTGCTCCATGAGCATATGCTGAGTCAGTGTAGATGTTCACAGTCTTTCCTTCAGCCTTTTCCAGGGCTTGAGTCAAACCAATGATCTCAGCTAGTTGGGCTGAGGCAGGTTGTGGGATGATGTCTGATTCCAGGGTCACGTGTGACCCGTCTGGAAGCTGCTGTACCACTGCATATGCTGCTATGTTCCCTTCTTCTCCTCTATAGCAGCATCCATCGGTGTACAACCATAGATCAGGATTGGTAAGGGGCTCGTTTCCCAAGTCTGGTCGCAGTTTCAGTTCCTGTGCCGCCCTCTCTTCGCAGGAGTGTGCCAACCCTTCTTCTGCATTGAGTGCGTCTGCCATGTTTTTGTCGGTGTTGACAAAAGTAATGTGTGATTGGGTGCATTTATTCTGGATTTTGTTCTTTCTTTCAGCGCTGAACGTGAATTCCTTGCTCATCAGATATGCTGCAACCCCATGGTGCGTATGGATTTCCAATTTGTGGCACATTACCAGATGGGCGGTTTTTTCAATAGCTTTTGCCACTGCAGCCACGTACCTGGAACATGTTGTCTGACCTGCTTCAATATGGTCCAACTTAGAGGAATGATACATCAGTACTCTTCTCTCCCCCTCTTGTTTCTGAAAAAGGATGGAAGAAGTGAACCCCTCCTTTTCAGAAACATCAAGATGAAATTTGTTTTTGTAGTCGGGTGCTGTCAGAGCTGCTGCCACCGAGAGATCGTTTTTTAGGAGAGCAAACGCTGTTGATGCTTCAGGTGTCCAGGTAAGTGAGGAGTGTAAGTTTCTTGGTCCTGCTTCTCTCACTATTTCTCTCAGTGGTTCAGTCCTGGATGTGTAGTCAGGGATGTGGGTACGGCTGTACCCTGTCAACCCCAGGAAGGACAACATGCCTGACACTGTGATGGGACGTGGATGATGGAGTATGGAATCTCGGTGGGATTTCGAGAGACCAGCACCTTCTCCTGAGATTTCTCTGCCAAGGAAAAGGACAGTTCTGCGACAGGACTGGACTTTGCTCATTTTGACCTTGTAGCCTTTGACAGCCAAGAAGTCAAGTAGGGTTTTTGTCATTTGTAGACAGAGATCAGATGTGGGAGCCCCCAGCAAAAGGTCATCTACATATTGGATGAGTATCACTCCTTCAGGGATTTTCAATTCAGCCAGGTGTGTCTTTAGGATATGATTGAAGATTCCGGGAGAACACCTGTGACCCTGTGGAAGAACCGAATACGTATACTGTTGATGTTCAAATGTGAAGGCAAAGAGAGGCTGTGAAGCCTCATCCAGTGGAATGCTGAAGAAGGCATTAGCCAGATCCACAACGGTGAAGTATTGGTGTTTTGGTGAGAGATTACTCAGTGTAATGTGAGGGTCAGGGACAGGTAGGTCAATGGGTGCAGTGACGTCGTTCACTGCTCGGAAGTCTTGTACCATCCGGTATGTTTCGCCTCCTGCTTTCAAGACTGGTAAGATTGGTGTGTTCCATGGAGACACAGTGCGATATATGACACGAGCTCCCAACAACCCATCTATGGTTGGTTTGATCCCCCTGGTCTGTTCAGGTTTCAGACGGTACTGTGTTCGGTAGATAGGAATTTGATCAGGGTTGAGTAAGGTGATGGTGACTGGTTCCACCTGTAGTTGTCCAACATCAAATGGGGTGTGTGTCCATATGCCTTCATCAATGGTGGAAAGCAGTGCTTGTGATGAGGGGTGGTCTGTGTAAGGTTTACCATGGTGTCTTGGGAGAGTCAAACGTTCAGGAAGGCAATGTTCCTCTGTGTCAACTGTCATAAACCTCCACATGTTCTCAGTGGTGGCTTTGGTTATTCCTGGAGTTTGGGTGGGTTCCCACTGGAGTTTGGATGCTCTTCTGATCATAGGCCCAAGGCTCCTTGCTTCAAAACCGTTTCCAACTGCCAGTGTAACATGGGGAGCAGATTCTTCGCCCAGTAGGTACCAGGATTTCAAATGGGAAGGTAGGATAACCGGAGCAGCCACTCCTTCTTGTCCACACACTATGGTACAACATCTGATTGTTGGTGTCAGGTGCATCATGTTTTCATCCCAGTCATCGGTATATGGGTCGACATCATTATCAGTCACATTAAGTGTACAGTGGATTTCAGCTTGAGGAGTCTTGTATGGGTGAAATGTGTAAATGAGTTGTCTCAGCTGGTTGAACTTGAATTGAACCTCAGGGGTTCCTTGGCCGGATTCGATGCACTTCAACCAGTATATTTCTTGGGTCAGGGAGAGCACTGGAGTTGGGATGATGGGTAGCATCAGCACCCTAACTGGATGAACTGGTGTGGAGGTAATGGGATCAATGGAAACCTCCACACCCTTTTCGGTAAGGTAGATTGAACATTTCAGTTTGCACAATAGGTCCCTTCCTAATAGGTTGATTGGACAGTTGGGACAATATAGGAATTGATGCTTCAAATTGGAAGGGCCCCATTGGAAGAGCAATGGTATGGTCTTGTTTTGTGCTTCGGGTGTTCCTGATACCCCCACCACCTGTATTGATTCCGAAGAGAGTGGTTGACGAGATCTTATGGCAGAGTACGTACATCCTGTATCTACCAAAAATTGGTGGGTAACTCCCTCCACTTCACACATGACAGTTGGTTCAGTGTGGAGTGGAAAATGCTGACCCCCATTCCCATTCTGTGGTGGTGGGCAGCTTCAGGGCCAGGGAGAATATTCGTCTGTCATGCCCTGGAAGGTAGGAGCTGGCTGCTGGTTAGGCTGTTGGTTTGGGTCTTGCTGTGGGTGGTTATATGCTGGTAGGGCAGCATGTGGCTGGTACATCGGTCTTGGGCCTCCTCTTGATCTGAAGGCATAACCTCTACCCCTGTTTGCCAGCCAGTGTTGCTGTTGCGGACTAGGTGGTAATGGACACCATCTGACAGAGTGTCCATATTGATGACAATTGTAACAGGCCCCCCCATTACCTTGTGGCCTTGGCCGTCTCCATTGAGTCTGGTATTGTGGGGGTCCTCCCCTTCCTCTACCTCTCCATTGTGGTGTACCTCTGCCTCTTCCCCTCCATTGGGGTTGATGGTTAAATTGTGGGTGTTCCTTACAATCACGCCTAAAATGTCCAGCTCCTCCACAATTGTAACACAGGTAGTTCCCTCCTCTTGGAGGACCTAATGGGGTGCCCTGCTGAGGCCATGGTCGTGGTTGTGGGCCAAAAGTCATGGTGCCTGTTAGGCTGTATAGTGAGGTGGGGCCAGGAGTGGTGCTGGTACTGGCCTCTGGGGAAGCTGCTTCAGTGGCCACACACATCGTATCTGTTTTCTTTGGTTGCACCCTCCTGCTCTCCACTATTGCCCATGTCCCTATTCTCAGCTCTTCCTCGGCTTTCTCAACTGCCACCTCTAGTCCTTTCTTCATAAAGGTGAGTTGCCCTTTAGACGGGGCACCCCCGCTAAAGTAACCTGCCTGTGTCCATTTGAGTTTCACTCCCTCCCACACTTTCTTCACTGTCTTATACTGTTCTTTCCCTCCCGCTCTATCCTGTATTTTTTGATCTAGATATTCATTAAATTTGAGTTTTGGGACGGTAGTGGTTGCCATGGTTATACAGTTTATTAGACTATCTTGGTGCTCTCAGCCCGTCACTGGCCGAATCCAGCAATGTATTCTTGGCGCTGACTGAGATTTATCTCTGATGTCCCACCCTCGTACACAAAAAATGTTCAATACTTTATTATTAGGAATTATTTTGCAAAAGGTATTATTGTTTTTCAATTATTCGAATTATTATATATTTTCCCAAAAGGTATCAGAACCGCCCTTTTGGAACAATATATTAACAAACCCGAGCGCTCCCAAAACAATCATCAATTTAATCCCAGGAATTATTTTGCAAAAGTTATTATTGTCTTTCAGGTACTCGAGCTATTATATACTTTCCCAAAAGGTATCAGAATCGCCCTTTTGGAAGAATACATTAACAAACCCTAGCGCTCCTAAAATAATTACCAATTTAATTTTGGGAATTATTTTGCAAAAGTTATTATTGTTTTTCAGGTATTCGAGTTATTATATATTTTCCCAAAAGGTATCAGAATCGCCCTTTTGGAAGAATATATTAGCAAACTCGAGCGCTCCTAAAATAATTACCAATTTAATTTTGGGAATTATTTTGCAAAAGTTATTATTGTTTTTCAGGTATTCGAGTTATTATATATTTTCCCAAAAGGTATCAGAATCGCCCTTTTGGAACAATATATTAGCAAACTCGAGCGCTCCTAAAATAATTATCAATTTAATTTTGGGAATTATTAAAATACCAACACCACAAGAGGGAAAAAGTTCAAGTCAGCTTTTAGCGCAGCGGCTACATAACAGGCAAAATAGGACTCAGTGGTCCTCTTAAAAGTTATCCACTAGTTAGTCTCATGAAACGGCCAATCTTACACAACATTCAGGTTATCATTTCAACAATTACATTTTCATTACATATCAGCATCAACACACGAATTCAGTTTAAGTTCCTCACAGTACATATAGTTGAGTGCCACGTCAACCAATTGCCCGACTATCTGAACTTGTATTTTTATTTTTTATTTTTTTGATTCTCCTCAAGGAGACTCCCAGTCGTTTAAACCATTCAACTGGCGTCTAGTCGGGAGAACCTTTTCTGGACTTGGATTCTCACGGAATTAACTCAACCCGACTATCTGAATCTTTTTATCAAGTCACCAGATCCTTCTCTTGTGGATCAAATAAAAAGGGTCCATCGCTTGTGAACCAAAACCTCTGTAATAGGCTCCTCACTAGAAAGCCGCATTTCAACAGGAAATAAAACCACTGTAACTAGACTTCTTCTCTTAGAGTCACATTTCAACAGTAAAAACCTAAGATTTCAGATATCAACAGCAAAAAATAAAAGGGTCCGTCTCTCGTGAACCACAACCTCTGTAACTAGACTCCTCCCCTAGAGAGTCACATTTCAACAGTAAGAACCTAAAGAATTCAGATATCTTTACATATGTGCCTTTTGAGTCATAATAGATATGTTATAAATTTATCAGTAATCCATACTCACGCCCAGTACTACTGATCATAATTTGGGTTTATCCTACAATACAATATGCAGATTTTGTTTTAACAGGTTCTGCTTACCTTTGTATTGACGGCCGTCTAGATCAGTTTCCTGAGGCGAGCTGGATTCCCGGCTGCTCCTGCGGACAGGTCACCCGTCCTTTCAGATCCGTCTCTTACTTGTCTCCTGTCTCTATCAACTTTTATGGACCGAATTCAGAGTTAGAAAACCATCCTCTGCTACCAAGTTTGTTGATGATCACAAGTTTACTGGAGAACGGAGACCAAGTAGAGACTTTCGGACAAGGTGGATAATTGTATAATATGAGGCAGTTTATTCAGAGGTAAAGATATCTGTAAATAGCGTGCACGGACCCGTTCGTCAACCTCGTAGGGAGATATCTGAGAGCGCGCCTAAACATTGTGTGCTGACATTTTATACAATAAAATAAAGTAGGTTGATTCTAGTAGTTCTGATCTTCTGATTGGTCCTGATGAGTTGGTCGAGGTCACTTCCATTGCATTGGCTCTGAGTCGGGTTCTCTGTCTTCAGATGTTCAGCCTAAGAGAAGGGGGTTTTTGTGTGTGTGTGCTTAACAATGATGATGTGTGTGTGTGTGTGTGTGTGTGTGTGTGCGTGTGTGTATGTGTGTGTGTGTGTGAGTGTGTGTGTATGTGTGTGTGTGTGTATGTGTGTGTATGTGTGTGTGTGTGTGTGTATGTGTGTATGTTTAACAATGATGATGTGTGTGTGTGTGTGTGTGTGTATGTGTGTGTGTGTGTGGGGGTGTGTGTGTGTATGTCCTCAGAGCAATAACTCGTGAGTTTGGGAGAACTGAGAGACCTATGGCGTGGGTGTTGTCCATAGCCACCTGCTGATAAGGCCGACAAGATAGAAGTCTTTGTGCATTGTATTAAATCCAAAGGCCCAACACAAGATGGGTTATGCACAAGATTTTAGTCAGACCAAGCTATAACATTATATATTTACTACGACACTAGCTAGCTATAGGTCTCAGACACAGGAAGGTAGAGGGAGTCAGCTAGCTAGCTATAGGTCTCAGACACAGGAAGGTAGAGGGAGAGTCAGCTAGCTAGCTCTAGGTCTCAGACACAGGAAGGTAGAGGGAGAGTCAGCTAGCTAGCTCTAGGTCTCAGACACAGGAAGGTAGAGGGAGAGTCAGCTAGCAAGCTATAGATCTCAGACACACGCTCAGACACTCCCGAGTGGCGCAGTGGTATAAGGCACTGCATCGCAGTGCTAGCTGTGCCATTAGATATCCTGGTTCGAATCCAGGCTCTGTCGTAGCCGGCCACGACCGGGAGACCCATGGGGCGGCGCACAATTTGGCTCTGCGTCGTCCAGGGTAGGGGAGGGAATGGCCGGCAGGGATGTAGCTCAGTTGGTAGAGCATGGCGTTTGCAACGCCAGGGTTGTGGGTTCAATTCCCATGGGGGGCCAGTATGAAAAATAAAATAACGTATGCACTCACTAACTGTAAGTCGCTCTGGATAAGAGCATCTGCTAAATGACTAAAATGTAAATGCACATGCTAAGAAATCTCATGGTTGTATTTTTTGTAACAGTGGTTTAAATGGGAAACATATGACGAGTGAACCAATCCTAAGGTAATGCTCATCCACAAAGACAGGGTGTGTTCCAAATGGGACGCTATTCCCTTTACAGTGCCATGCTTTTGACCAGGACCCATATGGAATATTTACCTCTCTACCTCTTTATGAATACCTCTCTATTTACCTTTATATATCTTTATGAATACCTCTCTATTTATGAATTGGGCACTATTCTAGAAAAATCTTCAGCCCCTGGTGTTAGTCTCCACAATTCAGAGGTTAAATGCCTGCTCTTCACAGATGACCTATGCCTGCTGTCACCCACAGCACATGGCCTACAGCAGAGCCTGGACCTGCTAGAGCAGTACTGACAGACCTGGGCCCTGGCAGTAAACCCCAAAAAGACTCAAATAATGATTTTCCAGAGAAGATCCAGATCTCAGGGAATTAGACCAAAGTTCTCAATTGGTACAAAATATATAGAGTACTGAACACACTACATTTTAGCAGACGCTCTTATCCAGAGTGACTTACAGTTAGTGAGTGCATACATTTTCATACTGGCCCCCTGTGGGAAACGAACCCACAACCCTGGCGTTGCAAGCGCCATGCTCTACCAACTGAGCTACAGGGGACCTACAATTACTACAATGACTTATGTTTAAATATAAGATCTACTGGACACCTTAATGATGCAGTGAATGAACTGAGAGAGAAAGCACGCAGGGCATTCTGCGCCATTAAAAAATACATTCAAATTGGAATACCTATTAAACCTATTGAACCAATTGCACTTCATGGCCGCGAGGTGTGGGGTCCACTTGCAAAACAAGATTTCACCCTATGGGACAAACACCCCATTGAAACCCTGCATGCAGAGTTCTGTAAGATTCTCCTACAAACAATGCATGCAGGGCAGAATTAGGCCAATATCACTAATAATAAAAAAACTCAAAAAATAGCAATTCAGTTTTGGAAACATCTAAAATCCAGTGACCCCCTCTCATATCATTACCAAGCCCTGCAATGGCAAGAGCTGAGCAAAGAAAAGAGTCCCCTCATCCAGCTGGTCCTGGGGCTGAGTTCACAAACCTGTTCTACTAACACACTGAAGCCTCAGGACCACAACATCCAATCAATCAGAACAAACCAAATTACAACACAGTCAAAACAAAACTACATTACTTATTGGGAAACACAAGCACAAGCACAAAGTAAAATGCAGTGCTATCTGGCCCTAAATCAACAGTACACCGTGGCTAACTATTTGACCATGGTTACTGATCAAAACCTTGACAAAGTACAGGCTCAGTGAGCCCAGCCTTGCCATTGAGAAGGGTAGACACAGGAAAACCTGGCTCCCTGTAGAGGAAAGGCTGTGCCACCACTGCACCACAGCAGGACCCGAGACAGAGCTGCATTTCCTGACAACATGTCAAAAATATAAAACAAATAGAGGGTGTCATTTCCCCAAATTTGAAACTGTTTTTCAAGGTTTCAAAGAGCTCTCTGATGAGAATAGGCTACCCGTCCTGTTGGGGGAGGACTCAGAGAGCTGTGGGTTGGCAGCGCACTACATTGCTGCCTGCCATAAGATGAGGGACAGTGTCTGACAGACCAACCAACCTGCACATGTCCTCTATATTGTTATTGTTCAATGGTTATTTTCACCCTTGGTTATTGTTGTTACTGTTGTCCCGTTGACAATATAAATTTTTATTATTTTAATTATGTTAATATTGTACATCTCCAAAGTAAGCTTTGGCAATATGTACGTTGTTACAGAGGTGGTCCTCTGTAGCTCAATTGGTAGAGCATGGCGCTTGTAACGCCAGGGTAGTGGGTTCAATCCCCGGGACCACCCATACGTAAAAATGTATGCACACGTGACTGTAAGTCGCTTTGGATAAAAGCGTCTGCTAAATGGCATATTATTAAGTTACGTCAGACAGGCTCCTGGTCACGGTCTTCCTCTGTTCCCTGTCTGCTTGGGAAGAGACGGAAGTCATACTCAGGACCTCAAAGCAGAGGTCAAGAAGGACATATGGGTGAGGAGGCTACTGGGCTCCCTCAGGGAAACTGTACTGTACTAAAGAAATAGAATGAATAGAATGGACTTGGAACCGCTAACCCACTCGCAATGGCTGCCTGGTATTGTGATGAAATAGTTTCTGAGACAATGTAGAATGTTCATTCAAATGATGTTAATTGATGTGGCTCATGCAATGGAATGTTTTTTTTTGTAATGTCAGTTGAGTCTAATCAACAAATCATAGCACATATTG
>CM062489.1:1406632-1426632 GCA_031479575.1 Coregonus ussuriensis
TCTCTGTGGGTGGACCAGATGTCAGGACCTCTGTATCTCTCTCTCTGTGGGTGGACCAGACGTCAGGACCTCTGTATCTCTCTCTCTGTGGGTGGACCAGACGTCAGGACCTCTGTATCTCTCTCTCTGTGGGTGGACCAGACGTCAGGACCTCTGTATCTCTCTCTCTGTGGGTGGACCAGACGTCAGGACCTCTGTATCTCTCTCTCTCTGTGGGTGGACCAGACATCAGGACCTCTGTATCTCTCTCTCTGTGGGTGGACCAGACGTCAGGACCTCTGTATCTCTCTCTCTGTGGGTGGACCAGACGTCAGGACCTCTGTATCTCTCTCTCTGTGGGTGGACCAGACGTCAGGACCTCTGTATCTCTCCCTCTGTGGGTGGACCAGATGTCAGGACCTCTGTATCTCTCTCTCTGTGGGTGGACCAGACGTCAGGACCTCTGTATCTCTCTCTCTGTGGGTGGACCAGACGTCAGGACCTCTGTATCTCTCTCTCTGTGGGTGGACCAGACGTCAGGACCTCTGTATCTCTCTCTCTCTGTGGGTGGACCCCAGGGATGCACACAGACACACACACAGCTTTCACCCATCTTATGCTGGCTCCTTTCTTCCCAGGTGGAGACAGGGTCTGTCTGTCCATTCTTCCCAGGTGGAGACAGGGTCTGTCTGTCCAGAGAATGCATAGTAATCAGCAGCAGTGTAGAGTATGGTAGAGAAAGACAACAGTGTAGTGTATGGTAGAGAAAGACAATAGTATAGTGTATGGTAGAGAAATACAATAGTATAGTGTATGGTAGAGAAATACAATAGTATAGTGTATGGTAGAGAAATACAATAGTATAGTGTATGGTAGAGAAATACAACAGTGTAGTGTATGGTAGAGAAATACAATAGTATAGTGTATGGTAGAGAAATACAATAGTATAGTGTATGGTAGAGAAATACAACAGTGTAGTGTATGGTAGAGAAATACAATAGTATAGTGTATGGTAGAGAAAGACAAGATGGTGTCAACAGACAGACACGGTCTCCCTGTTTCTAGCTCCTTTATGTCTCCATCTATCCAACCTACCGGGTTCTCCGTCCATAACGTGGTCAGGAAGAAAGAACTCTCCCGGAAAAGTAAAGGCGGAAGGTTATGTTTCATGATTAATAACGCATGGTGTGATTGGTGCAACATACAGTAACCCCTATTCCTTTTGTTCTCCCGATCTGGAATACCTCACCATGAAATGCCAACCGCATTACCTTCCAAGATAATTTACGGCTGTTATTGTTACAGCCGTGTACATTCCCCCTCAAGCTGACGTCATGTTGGCGCTTAAGGAACTTTACGGGACTTTGAACAGACTGAAACTGCCTTTCCTGAGGCCGCATCTGTCATCGCTGGGGACTTTAATTAAGGAATTCTGAGGAAAGCGCTTCCGAAGTTCTACCAACATATCTCCTGTGCTACACTTGGAGAGAGGACGCTTGACCATCGTTATTATACCTTCAAGGAAGGCTACAAGGGCCTCCCCCGCACTCCCTTCGGCAATTCAGATCACACCTCCATCCTGCTGCTCCCAGCTTATAGACGGAAAGTAAAATAGGAGGCACCCGTGGTAAGGACTGTCCATCGTTGGAATAACCAATCGGAATCTATACTACAGGACTGTTTTGATCACGTGGACTGGGATATGTTCCCGGGCCACACGATTACACTGACTAGGTCACTGGGTTCATCAGGAAGTGCATAGAGGATGTTCCAACAGTGACAATCAAAACATATTCTAACCAAATAATGTGGATAGCACGAACCACTGAAAGCACGAACCCACTGCATTTAACCACAGCAAGTCAACCGGGAAAATAGACGCGAACAAACAAACCAGCTATGACCTCCGAAAGGTGATGAAAGAGGTGAGCCGACAGTACAGTGACAAAGTGGAGGCGCAACTCAACGGCTCAGACACGAGACACGTGACGGGGACTTCAGACAAACACGGAATATAAAACCAGCCACATCTGACATACGCCTCATTCCTAGATAAGCTGAACACCTTCTTTGCCCGCTTTGAGGAGAATAACACCAGCCGCCGTTAGGGGCCCACGCTGCTCCCGATCTCTGTAGCTGATGTGAGTAGGACTTTCAAGCGTGTTAACTCTCACAAGGCTGCTGGCCCGGACGGCATCCCTAGCCGCGTCCTCAGAGCATGCGCAGACCAGCTGACTGGAGTGTTTATGGACATATTAAATCTCTCCCTATCCAAGTCTGTTGTCCCCACTTGCTTCAAGATGTCCACCACTGTTCCAGTACCCAAGCAAGCGAATGTAACTGAACTAAATTACTATCGCCCCGTAGTACTCACTTCTGTCATCATGAAGTGCTTTGAGAGGCTGGTCAAGGATCATATCACCTCTACCTTACCCGACACCCTCGACCCACTACAATTTGCTTACTGCCCCAACAGATCCACGGATGACGCAATAGCCACTACACTGCACACTGCCCTATCCCATCTGCATTTGCGTCATTTTAGCAGACGCTCTTATCCAGAGCGACTTACAGGAGCAATTAGGGTTAAGTGCCTTGCTCAAGGGCACATCGACAGATCTTTCACCTAGTCGGCTCGGGGATTAGAACCAGCAACCTTTCGGTTACTGGCACAACGCTCTTAACCACTAAGCTACCTGCAAGAGGAATACCTATGTGAGAATGCTATTCATTGACTATAGCTCAGCATTCAACACCATAGTACCCTCCAAGCTCATCACTAAGCTCAGGGCCCTGGGTCTGAACCCCTCCTTGTGCAACTGGGTCCTGGACTTCCTGACGGGCCGCCCCCAGGTGGTGAGGGTAGGCTACAACACCTCCTCCACACTGATCCTCAACACAGGGTCCCCCCAGGGGGGTTTGCTCACTGTTCACACATGACTGCGTGGCTATGCACGACTCCAACTCTATCCCCAAGTTTGCTGACGGCAAACTTTTGGCTGTGGAGTAACTTATTACCCAACCTCTATAGGTTCCTTTAAAAGCTTCCCACACCATTTGGACAGACGAGACAGAGTTTAAATTAGTAGTGATGAATTCTGATATTTTCTCCCTCATTGTCGAAACAAATTACTAATCTCTCAATAAGGAATGATTGAATTTCCATTGTTTAGTTCTGTGGGTATTGATAGATGGAGAGAAGATGACTGACAAGGGGGCAGGATTCAAGATAATAATACTATGAATCTGACAGTCAATCACACATGATAAGAGAAGCCTATTCTTGAATATGAATGATGAACCTTGGAGTGAAATGTATATTCATAAGACTAAGCGCCATATGTCAGTCACTACAATATATCTGCCATCTTTGTCAGCTGTTAGTTCTGAGAGTCTTAAAGAGGTTATCTTAGCCACTAAGATGCTGACACCTCTGGCTGCTCCATTACCTGGAGCTGAAAATCCTTGACCAACCCATCTCTGACCAACCCATCTCTGACCAATCCATCTCTGTTTATACTTTAAAGCTTCCTCCTTGTTAAGGTGTGTCTGCATTTTAGTCATTTTGCAGACACTCTTATCCAGACCAGTTAGGTTTAAGTGCCTTGCTCAAGGGCACATTTTTTCACCTTTCGGTTACTGGCACAACGTTCTTAACCACTAAGCTACCTGCCTTGTAACATGGCCACATCACAAGCTAGGGATTTCAAAATGGGAAATAATGTGGTACGGTTTAACTTATTTGAAATGCCATTAAGATTCCAAGATAAACACTTTATAGTATTAGATCCCGTTTTGTTATTATGTTCAGTTGAAGTCGGAAGTTTACATACACTTAGGTTGGAGTCATTAAAACTAGCTTTTCAACCACTCCACACATTTCTTGTTAACAAGCTATAGTTTTGGCAAGTCGGTTAGGACATCTACTTTGTGCATGACACAAGTAATTTTTCCAACAATTGTTTACAGACAGATGATTTCACTTATAATGCATTGTATCACAATTCCAGTGGGTCAAAAGTTTACATACACTAAGTTGACTTTGCCTTTAAACAGCTTGGAAAATTCCAGAAAATTATGTCATGGCTTTAGAAGCTTCTAATAGGCTAATTGACATCATTTGAGTCAATTGGAGGTGTACCTGTGGATATATTACAAGGCCTACTTTCAAACTCAGTGCCTCTTTGCTTGACATCATGGGAAAATCAAAAGAAATCAGCCAAGACCTCAGAAAAAAAATTGTAGACCTCCACGAGTCTGGTTCATCCTTGGGAGCAATTTCCAAACGCCTGAAGGTACCACGTTCATCTGTACAAACAATAGTACACAAGTATAAACACCATGGGACCACGCAGCCGTCATACCGCTCAGGGAGGAGACGCGTTCTGTCTCCTAGAGATGAACGTACTTTGGTGCGAAAAGTGCAAATCAATCCCAGAACAACAGCAAAGGACCTTGTGAAGATGCTGGAGGAAACGGGTACAAAAGTATCTATATCCACAGTAATACGAGTCCTATATCGACATAACCTGAAAGGCCGCTCAGCAAGGAAGAAGCCACTGCTCCAAAACCACCATAAAAAAGCCAGACTACGGTTTGCAACTGAACATGGGGACAAAGATCGTACTTTTTTGAGAAATGTCCTCTGGTCTGATGAAACAAAAATAGAACTGTTGGCCATAATGACCATCGTTATGTTTGGAGGAAAAAGGGGGTGCCTTGCAAGCCGAAGAACACCATCCCAACCGTGAAGCACGGGGGTGGCAGCATCATGCTGTGGGGGGGGTGCTTTGCTGCAGGAGGGACTGGTGCACTTCACAAAATAGATGGCATCATGAGGAAGTAAAATCATGTGGATATATTGAAGCAACATCTCAAGACATCAGTCAGGAAGTTAAAGCTTGGTCGCAAATGGGTCTTCCAAATGGACAATGAGCCTAAGCATACTTCCAAAGTTGTGGCAAAATGGCTTAAGGACAACAAAGTCAAGGTATTGGAGTGGCCATCACAAAGCCCTGACCTCAATCCTATAGAAAATGTGTGAGCTGAACTGAAAAAGCGTGTGTGAGCAAGGAGGCCTACAAACCTGACTCAGTTACACCAGCTCTGTCAGGAGGAATGGGTCAAAATTCACCCAACTTATTGTGGGAAGCTTGTGGAAGGGGGGGTGCATAAGTTAAAATGAACACACCAGTTTCAGGCCTACACCAAAACAGTATTCGCACAATTTGTCCCCATTCCTGTACACTGTATAACCCTGATAGGCTGGCAATAACCATTATTCAGTGCCATTGAATGCATTAGCCAATCTTGGCTGCTGTTGTCCGAAGGTGCTGGTCAGGTGTAGCCAGGTGATGTGATAAAACCTTTTCAACTAAATGTTAACTGCAAAGTAGGCTGACGCCCTGATCCCCTGACCCCCTGGCCCCCTGGTCCCCTGGTCCCCTAGTCCCCTGGCCCCCTGACCCCCTGGCCCCCTGACCCGCTGATCCCCTGACCCCCTGGCCCCCTGGTCCCCTGGTCCCCTAGTACCCTGATCCCCTGGCCCGCTGACGCCCTGATCCCCTGACCCCCTGGTCCCCTGATCCCCTGACCCCCTGGCCCGCTGACGCCCTGATCCCCTGACCCCCTGGCCCCCTGGCCCCCTGATCCCCTGGTCCCCTGGTCCCCTGGCCCCCTGACCCCCTGTCCCCCTGTCCCCCTGACCCCCTGACCCCCTGGCCCCCTGGCCCCCTGATCCCCTGGTCCCCTGACCCCCTGACCCCCTGGTCCCCTGATCCCCTGGCCCCCTGGTCCCCTGACCCCCTGACCCCCTGGTCCCCTGACCCCCTGGCCCCCTGGTCCCCTGACCCCCTGACCCCCTGGTCCCCTGGCCCCCTGACCCCCTGTCCCCCTGACCCCCTGACCCCCTGGCCCCCTGACCCCCTGGCGCCCTGACCCCCTGGACCCCTGGCCCCCTGGTCCCCTGGTCCCCAGGCCCCCTGACCCCCTGTCCCCCTGACCCCCTGGTCCCCTGGCCCCCTGACCCCCTGTCCCCCTGACTCCCTGACCCCCTGGCCCCCTGGCCCCCTGACCCCCTGATCCCCTGGCCCCCTGACCCCCTGACCCCCTGGCCCCCTGACCCCCTGGCCCCCTGACCCCATGACACCATGACCCCCTGGCCCCCTGACACCATGACCCCCTGACCCCATGACCCCCTGACCCCATGACACCATGACCCCCTAACACCCTGACACCATGACCCCCTGACCCCCTGACCCCATGACACCATGACCCCATGACACCATGACCCCCTGACCCCCTGACACAGCGTAACACACAGTAACACCCCCTGTAAGAACCCAGACCTCTTACAGCCACTTGCAACCTACAATCACTGATGCATTTACCATTCACTATCACCCCTGATACACACCATCTCTGTCCATTCCCATGTTCACTATCACCCCTGATACACAACAACATGTCTGTCCATTCCCCTGTTCACTATCACCCCTGATACACAACATGTCTGTCCATTCCCCTGTTCACTATCACCCCTGATACACAACAACATCTCTGTCCATTCCCTCTTGTCTCTTCTTTTCAGTTGGCATCCTGCCAGAACCACAGAGCACCTCGACTCATTCCATTGGACAGACTGGCTTCATTTCAGCCTGTTTGTTTCAAAGTACTAATGTGACTACAAAAGCCTATTCCCTATCTACAGGGAGGGCTATGATGCCAGCTGTTCTGATAACACATTGGCAAATCATTATTTCCAGTGTGTTCCATTAGCATGTGGTGTGGTGGAGATCCTTGGAGTTTGTTTTGGTGTGATGTACAGTATGTGTTCTCTGTGTGGGGACATATGGTATTAATGTGTTAGCTGGAAATAAGACTATTATCTGTTTTGCTCTGATTCAGTTGTAATGCTGTTGTTTGTAGATACATTGAGGAGACTAGAGTATACAAGCTCTTTCCTTTCCTTCTCTGAGCCTCTCCCCCTCTCTCTCTCTCTCTCTCTCTCTCTCTCTCTCTCTCTCTCTCTCTCTCTCTCTCTCTCTCTCTTCCTCCTCCCTCTCGCTCTCTCTCTCTCAATTCAATTTCAATTCAATTCAATGTAAGGGCTTTATTGGCATGGGAAACATATGTTAACATTGCCAAAGCAAGTTTTTTTTAAATGTATTTTATTTAACCTTTATTTAACCAGGTAAGTCAGTTGAGAACAAGTTCTCATTTACAACTGCGACCTGGCCAAGATAAAGCAAAGCAGTGCGATAAAAACAACACAGAGTTACATATGGGGTAAAACAAAACATAAAGTCAAAAATACAACAGAAAATATATATACAGTGTGTGCAAATGTAGTAAGTTATGGAGGTAAGGCAATAAATAGGCTATAGTGCAAAATAATTACAATTAGTATTAACACTGGAATGATAGATGTGCAAGAGATGATGTGCAAATTTTTATTTTTATTATTATTATTATTTTTTATTTTTTCACCTTTATTTAACCAGGTAAACCAGTTGAGAACAAGTTCTCATTTACAACTGCGACCTGGCCAAGATAAAGCAAAGCAGTGCGATAAAAACAACAACACAGAGTTACATATGGGGTAAAACAAAACAAAGTCAAAAATACAACAGAAATACATATAATATACAGTGTGCAAATTTAGCAAGTTATGGAGGTAAGGCAATAAAATAGGCTATAGTGCAAAATAATTACAATTTAGTATTAACACTGGAATGATGTGCAAGAGATGATGTGCAAATAGAGATACTGGGGTACAAATGAGCAAAATAAATAACAATATAGGGATGAGGTAGTTGGGCGGGCTAATTTCAGATGGGCTGTGTACAGGTGCAGTGATCGGTAAGGTGCTCTGACAACTGATGCTTAAAGTTAGTGAGGGAGATAAGAGTCTCCAGCTTCAGAGATTTTTGCAGTTCGTTCCAGTCATTGGCAGCAGAGAACTGGAAGGAATGGCGGCCAAAGGAGGTGTTGGCTTTGGGGATGACCAGTGAGATATACCTGCTGGAGCGCATACTACGGGTGGGTGTTGCTAGGGTGACCAATGAGCTAAGATAAGGCGGGGATTTGCCTAGCAGTGATTTATAGATGGCCTGGAGCCAGTGGGTTTGGCGACAAATATGTAGTGAGGACCAGCCAACAAGAGCGTACAGGTCACAGTGGTGGGTAGTGTATGGGGCTTTGGTGACAAAACGGATGGCACTGTGATAGACTACATCCAATTTACTGAGTAGAGACAACAGACCCTCCGATTTGACACATTGAACTCTATCTGAAAAGTAGTTGGTGAACCAGGCGAGGCAGTCATTTGAGAAACCAAGGCTATTTAGTCTGCCAATAAGAATGCGGTGGTTGACAGAGTCGAAAGCCTTGGCCAGGTTGATGAAGACGGCTGCACAGTACTGTCTATTATCGATCGCGTTTATAATATCGTTTAGGACCTTGAGCGTGGCTGAGGTGCACCCATGACCAGCTCGGAAACCAGATTGCATAGCGGAGAAGGTACGTTGGGATTCGAAATGGTCGGTGATCTGTTTGTTAACTTGGCTTTCAAAAACTTTCGAAAGGCAGGGCAGGATGGATATAGGTCTGTAACAGTTTGGATCTAGAGTGTCACCCCCTTTGAAGAGGGGGATGACCACGGCAGCTTTCCAATCTCTGGGGATCTCAGATTTTACGAAAGAGAGGTTGAACAGGCTAGTAATAGAGGTTGCGACAATTTCGGCGGCTGATTTTAGAAAGAAAGGGTCCAGATTGTCTAGCCCAGATGATTTGTAGGGGTCCAGATTTTGCAGCTCTTTCAGAACATCAGCTGTCTGAATTAGTGTGAAGGAGAAGCGGGGGGGGGCATGGGCAAGTTGCAGTGGAGGGTGCAGAGCTGGTGGCCGGGGTAGTGGGAGCCAGGTGGAAAGCATGGCCAGCCGTAGCAAAATGCTTGTTGAAATTCTCGATTATTGTAGATTTATCGGTGGTGACAGTGTTTCCTAGCCTCAGTGCAGTGGGCAGCTGGGAGGAGGTGCTCTTATTCTCCATGGACTTTACAGTGTCCCAAAACTTTTTGGAGTTAGTGCTACAGGATGCAAATTTCTGTTTGAAAAAGTTAGCCTTTGCTTTCCTAACTGCTTGTGTATATTGGTTCCTAACTTCCCTGAAAAGTTGCATATCGCGGGGACTATTCACTGCTAATGCAGTACGCCACAGGATGTTTTTGTGCTGGTCAAGGGCAGTCAAGTCTGAGGAGAACCAGGAGCTATATCTGTTCTTAGTTCTGTATTTTTTGAATGGGGCATGTTTATTTAAGATTGAGAGGAAATTACTTTTAAAGAACAACCAGGCATCCTCTACTGACGGAATGAGATCGATATCCATCCAGGATACCTGGGCCAGGTCAATTAGGAAGGCCTGCTCGCTAAAGTGTTTTAGGGAGCGTTTGACAGTGATGAGGGGTGGTCGTTTGACCGCGGACCCGTTATGGACGCAGGCAATAAGGCAGTGATCGCTGAGATCCTGGTTGAAGACAGCGGAGGTGTATTTAGAGGGTAAGTTAGTCAGGATGATATCTATGAGGGTACCCATGTTTACGGATTTAGGGTTGTACCTGGTAGGTTCCTTGATAATTTGTGTGAGATTGAGGGCATCTAGTTTAGATTGTAGGACGGCCGGGGTGTTAAGCATATCCCAGTTTAGGTCACCAAGCAGTACGAACTCTGAGGATAGATGGGGGGCAAGCAATTCACATATGGTGTCCAGGGCACAGCTGGGGGCTGAGGGGGGTCTGTAGCAAGCGGCAACAGTGAGAGACTTATTTCTGGAAAGGTGGATTTTTAGAAGTAGAAGCTCAAACTGTTTGGGCACAGACCTGGATAGTATGATAGAGCTATGCAGGCTATCTCTACAGTAGATTGCAACCCCACCCCCTTTGGCAGTTCTATCTAGATGGAAAATGTTATAGTTGGGGATGAACATTTCAGAATTTTTGGTGGCATTCCTAAGCCAGGATTCAGACACTGCTAGAACATCAGGGTTGGCGGAGTGTGCGAACGCAGTGAATAACTCAAACTTAGGATGGAGGCTTCTGATATTAACGTGCAGAAAACCAAGGCTTTTACAGTTACAGAAGTCAACAAATGATAGCTCCTGGGGAGTAGGAGTGATACTGGGGGCTGCAGGGCCTGGGTTAACCTCTACATCACCAGAGGAACAGAGGAGGACTAGAATAAGGATACGGCTATAGGCTTTAAGAACTGGTCTTCTAGTGCGTTGGGTACAGAGAATAAAGGGGGCAGATTTCCGGGCGTTGTAGAAAAGATTCAGGGCATTATGTACAGACAAGGATATGGAAGGATATGAGTACAGTGGAGGTAAACCTAAGCGTTGGTGAAGTAGATAGTAAACAAAAGTGAAATAAACAATAAATATTAACAGTAAACATTACACTCAGAAGTTCCAAAAGAATAAAGACATTTCAAATGTCATATTATGTATATATACAGTGTTGTAATGATGTGCAAATAGTTAAAGTACAAATGGGAAAATAAATAAACATAAATATGGGTTGTATTTACAATGGTGTTTGTTCTTCACTAGTTGCCCTTTTCTTGTGGCAACAGGTCACAAATCTTGCTGCTGTGATGGCACACTGTGGTTTTTCACCCAGTAGATATGGGAGTTTATCAAAATTGGGTTTGTTTTCAAATTCTTTGTGGATCGCTGTAATCTGAGGGAAATATGTGTCTCTAATATGGTCATACATTTGGCAGGAGGTTAGGAAGTCTCTCTCTCTCTCTCTCTCTCTCTCTCTCTCTCTCTCTCTCTCTCTCTCTCTCTCTCGATCTCTCTCTCTCCCTCTCTCTGTCTCTCTCTCTCTCTCTCTCTCGATCTCTCTCTCTCCCTCTCTCTCCCTCCCTCCTCTCTCTCTCTCTCTCTCCTCTCTCTCTCCTCTCTCTCTCTCCTCTCTCTCTCTCTCTCTCTCTCTCTCTCTCCCTGTCTCTCCTCTCTCTCTCTCTCTCTCTCTCTCTCTCTCTCTCTCTCTCTCTCTCTCTCTCTCTCTTTCAACAGATGGTTAAAACAAACCTTTCTATAAATCCATTTAGAGGAAGAGGGAAGAGGACTTCTTCATTTGGCACCCTATTCCCTACATAGTACACTTGATTTGACCAGGGTGCCATTTGGAACACAAAGACTTTTACTCTGAAACGCTGAATCTGTTTTATTGGTCATTCAGGGTTTTTCTCTTGGTAATGTTGAAACAAGACATGGTTTTCAGACATTCATATTCATGACCGAGAAAACTCCTCATGTCTTCATTGTCTGTCTTTTCTCAGTGTTGCTCTGTAACCACATGATGTAGCATAATCATATGATGTTGTGTAATCACATGATGTTGTGTGATCACATGATGTAGTGTAATCACATGATGTAGTGTAATCACATGATGTAGTGTAATCACATGATGTAGTGTAATCACATGATGTAGCATAATCACATGATGTAGTGTAATCACATGATGTAGTGTAATCACATGATGTAGTGTAATCACATGATGTAGTGTAATCACATGATGTAGCATAATCACATGATGTAGTGTAATCACATGATGTTGCGTGATCACATGATGTAGTGTAATCACATGATGTAGTGTAATCACATGATGTAGTGTAATCACATGATGTAGTGTAATCACATGATGTAGTGTAATCATATGATGTAGTGTAATCACATGATGTTGCGTAATCACATGATGTAGTGTAATCATATGATATAGTGTAATCACATGATGTAGTGTAATCACATGATATAGTGTAATCACATGATATAGTGTAATCACATGATATAGTGTAATCACATGATGTAGCGTAATCACATGATGTAGCATAATCACATGATGTAGCATAATCACATGATGTAGTGTAATCACATGATTGTTTTACCAGAGGGGAAAACATACGAGTTGACTTCAACTACCTCAACTAGCCGGTGCCCCCGCACATTGACTCTGCACCGGTACCCCCCTGTATATATAGCCTCCCTACTGTCACTTTATTTTACTGTATATATAGCCTCCCTACTGTTATTTTATTTTACTTCTGCTCTTTTTTTCTCAACACTTTTTTGTTGTTGTTTTATTTTACTTTTTTATTAAAAATAAATGCTCTGTTGGTTAAGGCCTGTAAGTAAGCATTTCACTGTAATGTCTGCACCTGTTGTATTCGGTGCATGTGGCCAATAAAATTGTATTTTATTTTATTTGACCATTGCCATTTATTTCTTGTTACAATGGATGTAGCTACGAATATAAACGTATAATTCTCATAGCCTACATGTTTTTTTTTTCTTCGTAAAGCACATATGCAGAAACGTGCCTTACTGCCTTTAGAAGGTGGTGTAACGTCAGTAGTCTAGTCAAGGAAGCATCGTGCTAAATATATTGGCACACTCCACTTAACAAGACCATTGCCAAATAAGGCGCGCTGTCACCTGCTTTTATAGTAAAAAAAAATGTTCGCTCTTCTCCAGAGTGACTTACAGTAGTGAGTGCATACATTTTCATATTTTTTATTCATACTGGTCCCCCCATTGGAATTGAAACCACAACCCTGGTGTTGCAAGCACCATGTTTAACCAACTGAGAAACACGGGACATCATGAAAGTTAGTCTTTAATGTTAGTCATGTATATGACTTTTATAAAACAGTTATCAACTGTTCATGTTGCCTAAACGGTCTATGATTCTGTCACACAGTACACCCTTTTAGTTTTTGTTGTCCTCGGCTACGTGGCTAAAACGCTGCTCGCTAGCCTAACTTCCTTTCATGGGCAACGATGAGCCAGGCCAGCCAGTTAGCATTAGCCTGCTACATCTAGCTACATCGGGGGGCACAATGTATGAATTTATGGTTGGATCAGAATCACCATTATAATTATTGGCCAGTACGGAGAATTAAGTAAAACCACAAGTCCAAATCCCTATCTCCATCCATGGCTAATTTAGGAAAGGGCCCATTTTAGCTAGCTAGCTAGCCACTGGAGGACAACAACACAACGAGATGCACAATTAGTTTCTGGCATTGCAATGTGATTGGAGTGAAGCCAAATCCAAACTGGCTTCCCTTGATATTTTTTTGGGTGCTCCAGGAGTAGGAGTGAATTTAATGGAATTACTGTAAAAACCAAAACACGTTAGTAGAAGTGAATTTAATGGAATTACTGTAAAAACCAAACGTTAGTAGGAGTGAATTTAATGGAATTACTGTAAAAATGAAACACATTAGTAGGTGTGAATTTAATGGAATTACTGTAAAAACCAAACACGTTAGTAGGAGTGAATGAATTTGAATTATTGTTAAAACCAATCACGTTAGTAGGAGTGAATGATATGGAATTACTGCTAAAACCAATCACGTTAGTAGGGTCCCCTGTAGCTCAGTTGGTAGAGCATGGCGCTTGCAACGCCAGGGTTGTGGGTTCATTTCCCATGAGAGGCCAGTATGAAAAATGTATGCACTCGCTAACTGTAAGTCGCTCTGGATAAGAGCGTCTGCTAAATTACTAAAATGTAGGAGTGAATGATATGGAATTATTGTTTTTAAAAAACACACACACACCAGGAGAGGAGGGGTTGGTTTGATGGGACATGCTCTGCATTCTGGTCAATCTGGCAGGGCTGATTGCATGGTGGTGGGAGGGGAGGGGGCGTACAGGAAATGGCAGGTACATTAAGTATTCTGTTCTGGGGGAGGAGGAGGAGAAGGGGAGGGAGGGGACTGCATGAGAGAGTGAGAGACTTGTGAATTATAATCCTTCATGTCTTTACCTCTTCCCTCTACCTTATTTCACATTCTCACACCTTGCTTTTTTCCATTCCTCTGATTCTCCCTCCCTCTCTTTATTTCCCATCCTCCTCTGGTTGTGGCTCAGACACAGACAACCCCATTCTGTCAGTAAACCACCTATGATACCAGCCTTTACTTTTCACTAAACATCCCTCCTTCTCTCTTTGTATTTGTGCTTCCCTTCTGTTGTATTCCTCTGTGACTTCTCCACTGTGAGGCTCTGTCTGTCTTGCTGGCTTCCCTTCTGTTGTATTCCTCTGTGACCTCTCCATGTGAGGCTCTGTCTGTCTTGCTGGCTTCCCTTCTGTTGTATTCCTCTGTGACTTCTCCACTGTGAGGCTCTGTCTGTCTTGCTGGCTTCCCTTCTGTTGTATTCCTCTGTGACCTCTCCACTGTGAGGCTCTGTCTGCCTCGCTGGCATCCCTTCTGTTGTATTCCTCTGTGACCTCTCCACCGTGAGCCGGAGGTGGCTGAGTACCCAGAGGCTCTGTCTGTCTCGCTGGCTAAGACTCTGGCATCTTGTCAGCATTAACGCTCACTTCACTGGCTTCCTGTGGCTTGCCTTGCCCTCATCGTGTGTGTGTGTGCTGTGTTAATGTTTTTCACAGTAACACCAAGTTGAGCACAGATGAAAGGGTTGCTTTGCTTCGTAGAGCTAATACGCCCCACCACCAGCCGCTCTCCCTCTTTCAAGTTGATTCAGCTAGCAAAAAATAGTTTGTGAAGAGCAGCGGAACATTCCAGAAGTCCAGAATGTTATGTCACAAAGTTGAATTGTGTTCGACAGTCATTTTGAAGAATGCTACTGTCGTATATGATGAATGGTGGCAATTATTGCTTGTCAACAAAGAGTTCGCCATGCTGCATCGTGTTAGAGGCTTTTATTAAAATCACGAATTTACAGCATAGATACAGACTCGCGATGTCCGGAGAACGGCTCCCAGATTGATATGGCCGTTCTGCCGTCTCATCGTTTACCCCCTATTTATAAACAATGCAAAGGGAGGGGCTACTCCCTCTTCTGGCCAATCACCAGTCTCCCCTCGGGCGTCACCCTCCAAGCGGCACATTTCAAATAACATCATAAAACATCCCCCCTTTGGCCTGAACAACCAACATTCCATTTCGTCATGAAAAACATTTAACAAAGGCATAATCTTCAGATACGATACTACAATGTATTGTGTATTGGTGCCCTCTGTAACGTGACTCTGATGTTACATTACACTGCAGACACTGTTATCATAGCTAGAGTGTCTGTGTGAATGGTGATGTTACCATATGAACTGGGTGTGTTACAGCTGGGAAGCTTTAACATCTATATACAGTCTGTGTGAGTTTATCAAACAACCTTCATTAAGCTTTTACTGTTTTAGAGATTCTTTGAATAGGAGTTAGCAGCAAATTTTCCAAACATTCTGGATTTCTTATACCTGAAACTTGTAATATCTCTAGAGTTCTTCAGCACCCCTAGTCTGGTCAGAGAAGGAGGTCAGAGAAGGCTAACTCAGGAACCCTAGTCTGGTCAGAGAAGGAGGTCAGAGAAGGCTAACTCAGGCAGTTGGGGTTAAAATCATCTTCTGTTTCGCTTTTCAAGGCAGCTGAAAGAAGAAATGTTCAAATGTAGACCTGGTTACATCATCAACCAAGGCTGATGTAATAGTGTGGTCATCTTACTACAGTGGAAGGTACCAGAGTTAAGGATGTGTCTGACTTTTTACTGCTGTAATTAAAAGCATTAGCATTAGGAGCCGGCAGTAGTAGCATGGTGAAGCACAGGGCCACAGGCTTCTATTTATCTGCAATAAAGGCCTCTGAGCAGGGCCACAGGCTTCTATTTATCTGCAATAAAGGCCTCTGAGCAGGGCCACAGGCTTCTATTTATCTGCAATAAAGGCCTCTGAGCAGGGCCACAGGCTTCTATTTATCTGCAATAAAGGCCTTTGAGTAGGGCCACAGGCTTCTATTGATCTGCAATAAAGGCCTCTGAGCAGGGCCACAGGCTTCTATTTATCTGCAATAAAGGCCTCTGAGCAGGGCCACAGGCTTCTATTTATCTGCAATAAAGGCCTCTGAGCAGGGCCACAGGCTTCTATTTATCTGCAATAAAGGCCTCTGAGCAGGGCCACAGGCTTCTATTTATCTGCAATAAAGGCCTCTGAGCAGGGCCACAGGCTTCTATTTATCTGCAATAAAGGCCTTTGAGTAGGGCCACAGGCTTCTATTGATCTGCAATAAAGGCCTCTGAGCAGGGCCACAGGCTTCTATTTATCTGCAATAAAGGCCTCTGAGCAGGGCCACAGGCTTCTATTTATCTGCAATAAAGGCCTCTGAGCAGGGCCACAGGCTTCTATTTATCTGCAATAAAGGCCTCTGAGCAGGGCCACAGGCTTCTATTGATCTGCAATAAAGGACTCTGAGCAGGGCCACAGGCTTCTATTTATCTGCAATAAAGGCCTCTGAGCAGGGCCACAGGCTTCTATTGATCTGCAATAAAGGCCTCTGATCAGGGCTACTTCCTTCGCTTTAATTGCTGTCCAAATTGATTCGATTCTGGCTTCATCAGTCTCCATATTAGAGAGCGAGAGAGAGCTCAGTTGTCCTTTGTGGGACTGAGAGATGCATTAAATCAACTGGTAGGTAGCTACATCAATATCCATACTGACCTGCCGGAAAATTATTAATTTGTTCCGTTGCTTCCGCCACTCACTCTACCTTGGCTTTCAGAACAGGTTTGGGCAGCTGCCAGACATGGGATGAGTCCCAAATTACACCCTATTCCCCATGGAGTGTTGAAGTGTTGTACATAAACCCAGTGATGAACATTATGAGGCATTAGGAGAGTAGGTTAAACAAGCTTCACTTTGTTTTCAAGGCTGTTTTTCACAGTTTTCTTGTGTTTTCAGGTAATGCAAGCTGTATTATCATGGGGCTAGTGTGCGTACGTGCGTGTGTGTGTTCACATGGATTATACACTGACCCATGCCTCTATCCTCTCTATCTCTGGCACCAAGGGACTGTGGATGAGTTTCAGATGCTGCCTCCAGAGTTGGGTTTCATTCTATCCCAGCGCTCAACAACAATTCAATCATAACACTGACCTAGGTGTTAATAATCCCTATTGCAAAGCTGTAACCACACACACAAACACACGCGCGCACACACAGTAATTGGTCTGTTATCAATAAGAGGTGATTGAGGGAGCTGTGTGTGTATAGTGAGGTACTGGAGTTAGGACCGTCTGTGTTTATGGTGAGGGACTGGGGATAGGACCGTTTCTGTGTTTATGGTGAGGGACCAGGGTAGATTAGAGTTTAACTGCCAAATCTGTTGTGTGCTGTGTCGCCTCCATTCCTCTCTGTTCAAGAAGGACAACTGAGTGCTACGGTGTTTTCTCTCTCTCTCTCTCGCTCTCTCTCTCTCTCTCTCTCTCTCTCTCTCTCTCTCTCTCTCTCTCTCTCTCTCTCTCTCTCTCTCTCTCTCCTCTCTCTCTCCCTCTCTCTCTCTCTCTCTCTCTCTCTCTCTCTCTCTCTCTCTCTCTCTCTCTCTCTCTCTCTCTCTCTCTCTCTCTCTCTCTCTCTCTCTTCTAGTGGCTACAGAACATGGTCAGGTCTATGGTGTTAACCTAATGGCTACAGAACATGGTCAGGTCTATGGTGTTAAGCTAATGGCTACATAACATGGTCAGGTCTATGGTGTTAAGCTAATGGCTACAGAACATGGTCAGGTCTATGGTGTTAACCTAATGGCTACAGAACATGGTCAGGTCTATGGTGTTAACCTAATGGCTACAGAACATGGTCAGGTCTATGGTGTTAACCTAATGGCTACAGAACATGGTCAGGTCTATGGTGTTAACCTAGTGGCTACAGAACATGGTCAGGTCTATGGTGTTAACCTAATGGCTACAGAACATGGTCAGGTCTATGGTGTTAACCTAATGGCTACAGAACATGGTCAGGTCTATGGTGTTAACCTAATGGCTACAGAACATGGTCAGGTCTATGGTGTTAACCTAATGGCTACAGAACATGGTCAGGTCTATGGTGTTAACCTAGTGGCTACAGAACATGGTCAGGTCTATGGTGTTAACCTAATGGCTACAGAACAGAGTTCTCACTATGCAGCCATACATTCCTTTACAAACTGCTGTTTGTTTTCTCTTCACGGTGGCTAGCCAGCTATAGTGTTCTCCCTGGCCACTGAATGACTTGGCACAAAGGCAGCTGATTGGCCTGGTTTAAGTCTATATAGCATCCTAATGTGTATTTAACATCAAGATTGATAGTTGTTTGGATGTTTGGAACTCCTGACCCAGAAATGTAACCCATAAAATTGAGGCAGCAAACATTAGCTCTTGAAAGTGACGTCTCTGTGTTCTCTGTACCAGTCCACAGACTAAACCACCTAGCATGACAGCTACACTACACCTGGTGCTCTCCATGGTACACTAGAAAGGAGTGTGAGTGTGTATGTGTGTGTGTGTGTGTGTATGTGTGTCTGTGTGTGTGTGTGTGTGTGTGTGTGTGTGTGTGTGTGTATGTGTGTCTGTGTGGTTGTCTGTGTGTGTGTGTGTGTGTGTGTGTGTGTGTGTGACAGGAGGAGACACCACCACCACTACCACCACTACTCATTTATCAGTCTAAAATGTTGTTATTGTCCTTACGAGCTAGGCTACATAGAGATTAGTGTTCCTGGTTGTTGTGTAGTGCTAGGGCTGGTGAGGGTGAAACAGTCTCTACCCTTTATGGGGCTTTTCTGTTTTCTCCAATGAGCCCGTAGGCGTAGTGTACTGTAGATGGATACCCACACACACCAGACACCAGGCTGCAAGGCAGCACCCGTCCCCCTACCTGCCCCGTGCCACCTCCATGCTGCCACATGCACCTGCCAGCCTTGTCACGGGGGTGGGGGGGGGTGGAAGGATGCATGATGAGGATGGAAGGATGGTACAGATGGTAAATGGACGAATGAGCACCTAGAGTAACTGGAGATTTACATCCATCCATCTCTCTCTCTATCTGCTGCTAGTCTCTTGTTGTTAGTGTCTTGAGAACCTACACTTGTGTTAATGTGTACTTAATGGTTATTGGTATCTGGAATGAGAAATGTTGCTTTTCTACCTGAGCTCCTCGCCCCTATCTCTCAGCTGTATCCCAGGTGTGTCTACAGTAGGCTGTCCATCCAGTAACCCGCTGTGTGACACGTCATACGTCTTCTAGAACTCAGATCTCTACTACTCAACCATGTGGATTAGAATATTATCAGGTCTGGCCTCCCAAGTGGCACAGCGGTCTAATGCACTGCATCGCAGCGTTGCGGGGTCACTACAGCCTGTGTCACAACCGGCCGTGACCGTGAGTCCCAGCGTCGTCCGGGTTAGGGGAGGGTTTTGGCCTGGGGGCTTTGACTCATCGCGCTCTAGCGACTCCTTTTGGCGGACCGGGCGCCTGCAAGCTCGTCAGTTGAATGGTGCGGCTGGCTTCCGGGTTAAGCGAGCTGGTGTTGAGAAGCGCGGCTTTGCGGGTCATGTTTTGGAAGATGCATGACTCGACCTTCACCTCTCCCGAGCCCGTCGGGGAGTTGCACCGATGAGACAAGATCGTAATTGGATTGCAATTGGATATCACAAAATTGGGGAGAAAATGGGGGTAAAATTATTATGCCATATTATGGCAAGAACAGCTCAAATAAGCAAAGAGAAACGACAGTCTATCATTACTTTAAGACGTGAAGGTCAGTCAATACGGAACATTTCAAGAACTTTCAAAGTTTCTTCAAGTGCAGTTGCAAAAACCATCAAACGCTATGATGAAACTGGCTCTCATGAGGACCGCCACAGGAAAGGAAGACCCAGAGTTACCTCTGCTGCTGAGGATAAGTTCATTAGAGTTCACTGCACTTCAGACTGCAGCCCAAATAAATGCTTCACAGAGTTCAAGTCACAGACACATCTCAACATCAACTGTTCAGAGGAGACTGCGTGAATCAGGCCTCCATGGTCGAATTGCTGCAAAGAAACCACTATTAAAGGACACCAATAAGAAGAAGAGACTTGCTTGGGCCAAGAAACACGAGCAATGGACATTAGACCGGTGGAAATGTGTCCTTTGGTCTGGAGTCCAAATTTGAGATTTTTGGTTCCAACCACCGTGTCTTTGTGAGACGCAG
>CM062489.1:1434132-1441632 GCA_031479575.1 Coregonus ussuriensis
TCCAATAAGACAATCTTGTTTTCGTTTTAAAACTTTTTTCCTTTTGCTACGGTATGCACTAATAAATACGACGAGAGAGAGAGAGAGAGAGCGAGAGAGAGAGAGAGAGAGAGAGAGAGAGAGAGAGAGAGAGAGAGAGAGAGAGAGAGAGAGAGAGAGAGAGAGAGAGAGAGAGAGAGAGAGAGGAGAGAGAGAGAGAGAGAGAGAGAGAGAGAGAGAGAGAGAGAGAGAGAGGGAGAGAGAGAGAGAGAGAGAGAGGGAGAGATGAAGAGAGAGGGTGCTCAGAGGGAGGAGAAGAAAGAAGAGAAAGAAAGAAAGAAAGAAAGAAAGAAAGAAAGAAAGAAAGAAAGAAAGAAAGAAAGAAAGAAAGAAAGAAAGGGTTCTCCTATGGGGACAGCCGAAGAACCCTTTTCGGTTCTAGATTTTTCTCTCTAAGAGTGTACAGTGCAGAAATAGCCCCACTCTCTCTCACTCTGAATAATAAGAACACAACCCTTTAATCTGTCTTAGAAACACTCCATCTGGTGGCTTTGAGGTCACATGTACACCTTTAAGACCCTCAGCCCTGCCACCTCTCTCTCTCTCTCATTATCAGGACAGAGAGAGTGATCATAAATAACAGCTATTTCTATGTCTAAACTAGCCCTTTGATGGTGGCAGCTAGTGGCACTCTGCCTCTCAGCGTGTGGTCCAAATGGCACCCTATTCCATATATAGTGCACTACTTTTGATATATAATGCACTATATAGGGAATAGAGTGCCAATTGGGACACAACCTGTGGTTTGTTGTTCCTAAATAATCAGAGGGATCTCTGGGAGGACTAATGCATTATGGGTCACAGGAAATAGATCACTTTGGACTTGAGATAATCAGTACTAGTCCTTTTAGGCTCCCACAGTGTAAACCTCTGGAGTGGAACAAAGGCCCTCAAACTTCACAGTAGAGCTGCTAAAGACTAGAATGTCACGGAGGGTTATGGTTTGGTGCTGCTCTTCAGATGATGTGAAGTATTGCTGTGTCTTTGAGGGACAGAAAACCTACCATGTCACAAAAATTCACATCTAAGGCCCTGAGGATGATGGTTAGGTACTTTTTAGCTTCAGATGATAACGGGAGCTGTTATGTGTTGTGTTCATTTGAGGCAAAAAACCTTCCGTTTCACACAAAGCACATCCTGGTGAGAGAGGATAACAACCAGCCCCCCTCCCCAACCCCAAAACAGCACCCCCAAAACAAAACCTTTCTCCGCGGCCATGATGGCATCTTCAGCTCTTCAGATGATGTGGGGAGCTGTTATGTGTTTGAGGTACAAGCCTTCCATGTAGTTTGCTGATAACTACTTTATGTACTTACTACGACTGTGATATGTGGTTGTCTCACCTAGCTATCTGAAGATAAAAGCACTCTCTGGATAAGTCTCAATGGATAACAGCGTCTGCTAAATGACTCAAATGTAAATGTCACACAAAGCACATCCAAGTCACCGAGGATAATAGCCGTATTATGGTACTATACCATAGATAGCATATTATGTTTTAATTCTCTTCAGATGCTGTTGTTAAGGTTATGTCTTGATGTACAGTTGAAGTCGGAAGTTTACATACACCTTAGCCAAATACATTTAAACTCAGTTTTTCACAATTCCTGACATTTAATCCTAGTAACAATTCCCTGTCTTCGGTCAGTTAGGATCACCACTTTATTTAAAGAATGTGAAATGTCAGAATAATAGTAGAGAGAATTATTTATTTAAGCTTTTATTTCTTTCATCACATTCCCAGTGGGTCAGAAGTTTACATGCACTCAATTAGTATTTGGTAGCATTGCCTTTAAATTGTTTAACTTGGGTCAAACGTTTCGGGTAGCCTTCTACAAGCTTCCCACAATAAGTTGGGTGAATTTTGGCCCAATCCTCCTGACAGAACTGGTGTAACTGAGTCAGGTTTGTAGGCCTCCTTGCTCACACACGCTTTTTCAGTTCAGCTCACACATTTTCTATAGGATTGAGGTCAG
Organism: Coregonus ussuriensis; assembly: GCA_031479575.1. Lineage (NCBI taxonomy): Eukaryota > Metazoa > Chordata > Actinopteri > Salmoniformes > Salmonidae > Coregonus > Coregonus ussuriensis. The sequence goes on from CM062489.1 coordinate 1,436,148, forward strand.
GTCTTTGTGATGGCCACTCCAATACCTTGACTTTGTTGTCCTTAAGCCATTTTGCCACAACTTTGGAAGTATGCTTGAGGTCATTGTCCATTTGGAAGACCCATTTGCGACCAAGCTTTAACTTCCTGACTGATGTCTTGAGATGTTGCTTGAATATATCCACATAATTTTCCTTCCTCATGATGCCATCTATTTTGTGAAGTGCACCAGTCCCTCCTGCAGCAAAGCACCCCCCCCACAGCATGATGCTGCCACCCCCGTGCTTCACGGTTGGGATGGTGTTCTTCGGCTTGCAAGCCTGCCCCTTTTTTCTCCAAACATAACGATGGTCATAATGGCCAAACAGTTCTATTTTTGTTTCATCAGACCAGAGGACATTTCTCCAAAAAGTACGATCTTTGTCTCCATGTGCAGTTGCAAACCGTAGTCTGGCTTTTTTAATGGTGATTTTGGAGTAGTGGCTTCTTCCTTGCTGAGCGACCTTTCAGGTTATGTTGATATAGGACTCGTTTTACTGTGGATATAGATACTTTTGTACCTATTTCCTCCAGCATCTTCACAAGGTCCTTTGCTGTTCTGGGATTGATTTGGGATTGATTTGCACTTTTCTCACCAAAGTATGTTCATCTCGAGGAGACAGAACGCGTCTCCTTCCTGAGCGGTATGATGGCTGCGTGGTCCCATGGTGTTTATACTTGCGTATTATTGTTTGTACAAATACGTGGTACCTTCAGGCGTTTGGAAATTGCTCCGAAGGATGAACCAGACTTGTGGAGGTCTACAATTCTTTTTCTGAGGTCTTGGCTGATTTCTTTTGATTTTCCCATGATGTCAAGCAAAGAGGCACTGAGTTTGAAGGTAGGCCTTGAATTACATCCACAGGTACACCTCCAATTACATTTACATTTACATTTATGTCATTTAGCAGACGCTCTTATCCAGAGCGACTTACAAATTGGTGCATTCACCTTATAGCCAGTGGGATAACCACTTTATAATGTTTTTTTTAAATATTATTTTATATTTTCTGGGGGGGGGGGGGGGGTAGAAGGATTACTTTATCCTATCCCAGGTATTCCTTAAAGAGGTGGGGTTTAAAGTGTCTCCGGAAGGTGGTCAGTGACTCCGCTGTCCTGGTGTCGTGGGGGAGCTTGTTCCACCATTGGGGTGCCAGAGCAGCGAATAGCTTTGACTGGGCTGAGCGGGAACTATGCTTCCGCAGAGGTAGGGGGGCTAGCAGGTCAGAGGTGGATGAACGTAGTGCCCTCGTTTGAGTGTAGGGACTGATCAGAGCCTGAAGGTACGGAGGTGCCGTTCCCCTCACAGCTCCGTAGGCAAGCACCATGGTCTTGTAGTAGATGCGAGCCTCAACTGGAAGCCAGTGGAGTGTGCGGAGGAGCGGGGTGACGTGAGAGAACTTGGGAAGGTTGAACACCAGACGGGCTGCGGCATTCTGGATGAGTTGTAGGGGTTTAATGGCTCAAATGATGTCAATTAGCCTATCAGAAGCTTCTAAGACCATGACATAATTTTCTTGAATTTTCCAAGCTGTTTAAAGGCACAGTCAACTTAGTGTATGTAAACTTCTGACCCACTGGAATTGTGATACAGTGAATTACAAGTGAAATAATCTGTCTGTAAACAATTGTTGGACAAATTACTTGAGTCATGCACAAAGTAGATGTCCTAACCGACTTGCCAAAACTATAGTTTGTTAACAAGAAATTTGTGGAGTGGTTGAAAAACGAGTTTTAATGACTCCAACCAAAGTGTATGTAAACTTCCGACTTCAACTGTATGTGTGAGAGACAGAACTCTCTGAAGTGGTACTGTTAGATGATGAGATGTGTGTTGTTAGAGGAGGACAGGGAACGTACATTCTCCCTGTTACTGTATCTAACTGCGGCATTACTGTATCTGTTACTGTATCTGTTACAGGCCAACCTGCCACTCCTACAGCGGGAGCTGCTTCACTGTGCCCGCCTGGCCAAGCAGAACCCAGCTCAGTACCTGGCCAAACATGAACAGCTTCTCCTGGACACCTCCTCCACCACCTCCCCCGTCGACTCCTCAGAACTACTCCTAGACCTCAACAACAACGGCAAGAGGAGAACACCTGGCAGGTGAGAGAGAGACAGGGAGAGAGAGTGAGATCCCATCACAGAGACCAAAAACCAGTTAAAGCCTCCAGACCAGCAGAGCAGGGCAGATCCAGGACCAGACCAGCAGAGCAGGGCAGAGCCAGGACCAGACCAGCAGAGCAGGGCAGAGCCAGGACCAGACCAGCAGAGCAGGGCAGAGCCAGGACCAGACCAGCAGAGCAGGGCAGAGCCAGGACCAGACCAGCAGAGCAGGGCAGAGCCAGGACCCTGAAACCAGTTAAAGCCTCCAGACCAGCAGAGCAGGGCAGAGCCAGGACCAGACCAGCAGAGCAGGGCAGAGCCAGGACCAGACCAGCAGAGCAGGGCAGAGCCAGGACCCTGAAACCAGTTAAAGCCTCCAGACCAGCAGAGCAGTCTGTTTCAAATAGAGGAGAAGATAAGGAGAACAGAGACATATTCCAGCCGTACGGCGGGGCGCTGCGGCAGGCGGTGTGTTGCGGCAGGCGGTGTGTTGCGGCAGGCGGTGTGTTGCGGCAGGCGGTGTGTTGCGGCAGGCGGTGTGTTGCGGCAGGCGGTGTGTTGCGGCAGGCGGTGTGTTGCGGCAGGCGGTGTGTTGCGGCAGGCGGTGTGTTGCGGCAGGCGGTGTGTTGCGGCAGGCGGTGTGTTGTGGCAGGCGGTGCGCTGCGGCAGGTGGTGTGTTGTGTGTATGCTTTTTGAATTGAAAGGACAAATCCCTTGGAGGATTAGCCTATACCTACTTTAATACAGAGGAAAAATAAAATGTAATTTTTTATGTCTAGAAGAAAAAAGAAAGCCAGAATCTGATATGGATAATTCCCACCTCAGGTCCCCAGACGAACGGTGAAAAGCCTGGATGAGATGATATATTTGTGGTAATACCCGCATATTGTGATGGCTGCTGTGTAATGCATGGAGAGTTAGAATGCATCCCAAATGGCACCCTATTCCCTAGGTAGTGGCCCTGGCCAAAACTAGTTTACTACATAGGGAACAGGATGCCATTTGGGACGCAGACAGAGTTAGCCTGGGGAGTACAGGAGAGATGGGGGATAATAACACAAACAGATGAGCCTCCTGCACCAATACGGCTGGCTAAGCTCTTCTCAGTCTGTCCTCCTGCACCAGACAGCTGGCTAAGCTCTTCTCAGTCTGTCCTCCTGCACCAATACGGCTGGCTAAACTCTTCTCAGTCTGTCCTCCTGCACCAATACGGCTGGCTAAGCTCTTCTCAGTCTGTCCTCCTGCAACAGACAGCTGGCTAAGCTCTTCTCAGTCTGTCCTCCTGCACCAATACGGCTGGCTAAGCTCTTCTCAGTCTGTCCTCCTGCACCAGACAGCTGGCTAAGCTCTTCTCAGTCCGTCCTCCTGCACCAATACGGCTGGCTAAGCTCTTCTCAGTCTGTCCTCCTGCACCAGACAGCTGGCTAAGCTCTTCTCAGTCTGTCCTCCTGCACCAATACGGCTGGCTAAGCTCTTCTCAGTCTGTCCTCCTGCACCAGACAGCTGGCTAAGCCCTTCTCAGTCCGTCCTGCTGCACCAATACGGCTGGCTAAGCTCTTCTCAGTCTGTCCTCCTGCACCAGACAGCTGGCTAAGCTCTTCTCAGTCTGTCCTCCTGCACCAATACGGCTGGCTAAGCTCTTCTCAGTCTGTCCTCCTGCACCAGACAGCTGGCTAAGCTCTTCTCAGTCTGTCCTCCTGCACCAATACCGCTGGCTAAGCTCTTCTCAGTCTGTCCTCCTGCACCAGACAGCTGGCTAAGCTCTTCTCAGTCTGTCCTCCTGCACCAGACAGCTGGCTAAGCTCTTCTCAGTCTGTCCTCCTGCACCAGACAGCTGGCTAAGCTCTTCTCAGTCTGTCCTCCTGCACCAATACGGCTGGCTAAGCTCTTCTCAGTCTGTCCTCCTGCACCAGACAGCTGGCTAAGCTCTTCTCAGTCTGTCCTCCTGCACCAGACAGCTGGCTAAGCTCTTCTCAGTCTGTCCTCATGCACCAATACGGCTGGCTAAGCTCTTCTCAGTCTGTCCTCCTGCACCAGACAGCTGGCTAAGCTCTTCTCAGTCTGTCCTCCTGCACCAGACAGCTGGCTAAACTCTTCTCAGTCTGTCCTCCTGCACCAGACAGCTGGCTAAGCTCTTCTCAGTCTGTCCTCCTGCACCAATACGGCTGGCTAAGCTCTTCTCAGTCTGTCCTCCTGCACCAATACGGCTGGCTAAGCTCTTCTCAGTCTGTCCTCCTGCACCAGACAGCTGGCTAAGCTCTTCTCAGTCTGTCCTCCTGCACCAGACAGCTGGCTAAGCTCTTCTCAGTCTGTCCTCCTGCACCAATACGGCTGGCTAAGCTCTTCTCAGTCTGTCCTCCTGCACCAGACAGCTGGCTAAGCTCTTCTCAGTCTGTCCTCCTGCACCAGACAGCTGGCTAAGCTCTTCTCAGTCTGTCCTCCTGCACCAATACGGCTGGCTAAGCTCTTCTCAGTCTGTCCTCCTGCACCAGACAGCTGGCTAAGCTCTTCTCAGTCTGTCCTCCTGCACCAGACAGCTGGCTAAACTCTTCTCAGTCTGTCCTCCTGCACCAGACAGCTGGCTAAGCTCTTCTCAGTCTGTCCTCCTGCACCAATACGGCTGGCTAAGCTCTTCTCAGTCTGTCCTCCTGCACCAGACAGCTGGCTAAGCTCTTCTCAGTCTGTCCTCCTGCACCAGACAGCTGGCTAAGCTCTTCTCAGTCTGTCCTCCTGCACCAGACAGCTGGCTAAGCTCTTCTCAGTCTGTCCTCCTGCACCAATACGGCTGGCTAAGCTCTTCTCAGTCTGTCCTCCTGCACCAATACGGCTGGCTAAGCTCTTCTCAGTCTGTCCTCCTGCACCAGACAGCTGGCTAAGCTCTTCTCAGTCTGTCCTCCTGCACCAGACAGCTGGCTAAGCTCTTCTCAGTCTGTCCTCCTGCACCAGACAGCTGGCTAAGCTCTTCTCAGTCTGTCCTCCTGCACCAATACGGCTGGCTAAGCTCTTCTCAGTCTGTCCTCCTGCACCAGTACGGCTGGCTAAGCTCTTCTCAGTCTGTCCTCCTGCACCAATACGGCTGGCTAAGCTCTTCTCAGTCTGTCCTCCTGCACCAGACAGCTGGCTAAGCTCTTCTCAGTCTGTCCTCCTGCACCTATACGGCTGGCTAAGCTCTTCTCAGTCTGTCCTCCTGCACCAGACAGCTGGCTAAGCTCTTCTCAGTCTGTCCTCCTGCACCAATACGGCTGGCTAAGCTCTTCTCAGTCTGTCCTCCTGCACCAGACAGCTGGCTAAGCTCTTCTCAGTCTGTCCTCCTGCACCAGACAGCTGGCTAAGCTCTTCTCAGTCTGTCCTCCTGCACCAGA
>CM062489.1:1444132-1461632 GCA_031479575.1 Coregonus ussuriensis
GAGAGGAGAGGAGAGGAGCGGAGCGGAGAGGAGAGGAGAGGAGAGAGTATTGTGGGGACTAAGCTATGTGTGTTTCTGTGTGTGTGTGTTTGTGTGTGTGTGTGTCTGTGTGTGTGTGTGGAGCATATGGACTGAGATGCATGAGCATTAGGAGCCCATGAAAACACCTCATTAAGAGGTCCAATCTGTTTCTGCGGTAACAGGATGGTAACGGGATGGTAACGGGGGAGATGTGTGTCAGAGAGGGGGAGAGAGGGTGAGAGAAGGATGACACTGGGGAGAGGAGAGGGGAGGATGGGAGAGGGGAGGAGAGGAGAGGGTGGGAGAGGGGAGGAGAGGGGAGGGGAGGAGAGGGTGGGAGAGGGGAGGGGAGGAGAGGGTGGGAGGTTAGAAGAATGGTTTAACCCCATACTGTTAATAATGTTAGACACACACACACACACACACACACACACACACATCTGGGAGTGTTATTGTCTCTAAAACGTGACAGAAGTTACAAATACAATAAAACCAGAGGCTGTGTGTGTGTCATTCCCATGTGTGTGTGTGTGTCATTCCCATGTGTGTGTGTGTCATTCCCATGTGTGTGTGTGTCATTCCCATGTGTGTGTGTGTGTCATTCCCATGTGTGTGTGTCATTCCCATGTGTGTGTGTGTCATTCCCATGTGTGTGTGTGTCATTCCCATATGTGTGTGTGTCATTCCCATGTGTGTGTGTGTCATTCCCATGTGTGTGTGTGTGTGTCATTCCCATGTGTGTGTGTGTGTCATTCCCGTGTGTGTGTGTCATTCCCATGTGTGTGTGTGTGTCATTCCCATGTGTGTGTGTGTGTGTGTCATTCCCATGTGTGTGTGTGTGTCATTCCCATGTGTGTGTGTGTGTCATTCCCATGTGTGTGTGTGTCATTCCCGTGTGTGTGTGTGTCATTCCCATGTGTGTGTGTGTGTGTCATTCCCATGTGTGTGTGTCATTCCCATGTGTGTGTGTCATTCCCATGTGTGTGTGTGTCATTCCCATGTGTGTGTGTCATTCCCATGTGTGTGTGTGTGTGTGTCATTCCCATGTGTGTGTGTGTGTCATTCCCATGTGTGTGTGTGTGTCATTCCCATGTGTGTGTGTGTCATTCCCGTGTGTGTGTGTGTCATTCCCATGTGTGTGTGTGTGTGTCATTCCCATGTGTGTGTGTCATTCCCATGTGTGTGTGTCATTCCCATGTGTGTGTGTCATTCCCATGTGTGTGTGTGTCATTCCCATGTGTGTGTGTCATTCCCATGTGTGTGTGTGTCATTCCCATGTGTGTGTGTCATTCCCATGTGTGTGTGTGTCATTCCCATGTGTGTGTGTGTCATTCCCGTGTGTGTGTGTGTGTCATTCCCATGTGTGTGTGTGTCATTCCCATGTGTGTGTGTCATTCCCATGTGTGTGTGTCATTCCCATGTGTGTGTGTGTCATTCCCATGTGTGTGTGTGTCATTCCCGTGTGTGTGTGTCATTCCCATGTGTGTGTGTCATTCCCATGTGTGTGTGTGTCATTCCCGTGTGTGTGTGTGTCATTCCCATGTGTGTGTGTGTCATTCCCATGTGTGTGTGTGTGTCATTCCCATGTGTGTGTGTGTCATTCCCATGTGTGTGTGTGTCATTCCCATGTGTGTGTGTCATTCCCATGTGTGTGTGTGTCATTCCCGTGTGTGTGTGTCATTCCCATGTGTGTGTCATTCCCATGTGTGTGTGTGTCATTCCCGTGTGTGTGTGTGTCATTCCCGTGTGTGTGTGTGTGTCATTCCCGTGTGTGTGTGTGTCATTCCCGTGTGTGTGTGTCATTCCCGTGTGTGTATGTGGCATTCCCATGTGTGTGTGTGTGTCATTCCCATCTGTGTGTGTGTCATTCCCATGTGTGTGTGTGTCATTCCCATGTGTGTGTGTGTCATTCCCATGTGTGTGTGTGTCATTCCCATGTGTGTGTGTCATTCCCATGTGTGTGTGTCATTCCCATGTGTGTGTGTGTCATTCCCATGTGTGTGTGTGTCATTCCCGTGTGTGTGTGTGTGTCATTCCCATGTGTGTGTGTGTCATTCCCATGTGTGTGTGTCATTCCCATGTGTGTGTGTCATTCCCGTGTGTGTGTGTGTGTGTGTCATTCCCGTGTGTGTGTGTATGTCATTCCCGTGTGTGTGTGTGTCATTCCCGTGTGTGTGTGTGTCATTCACATGTGTGTGTGTGTCATTCCCATGTGTGTGTGTGTCATTCCCATGTGTGTGTGTGTCATTCCCGTGTGTGTGTGTGTCATTCCCATGTGTGTGTGTCATTCACATGTGTGTGTGTGTCATTCCCGTGTGTGTGTGTGTCATTCCCGGGTGTGTGTGTGTGTCATTCCCATGTGTGTGTGTGTCATTCCCATGTGTGTGTGTGTCATTCCCTTGTGTGTGTGTGTCATTCCCATGTGTGTGTGTGTCATTCCCATGTGTGTGTGTGTGTCATTCCCATGTGTGTGTGTGTCATTCCCATGTGTGTGTGTGTCATTCCCGTGTGTGTGTGTGTCATTCCCATGTGTGTGTGTGTCATTCCCATGTGTGTGTGTGTGTGTCATTCCCATGTGTGTGTGTGTGTCATTCCCATGTGTGTGTGTGTGTGTCATTCCCGTGTGTGTGTGTCATTCCCGTGTGTGTGTGTGTGTCATTCCCGTGTGTGTGTGTCATTCCCATGTGTGTGTGTGTCATTCCCGTGTGTGTGTGTCATTCCCATGTGTGTGTGTGTCATTCCCATGTTTGTGTGTGTGTCATTCCCGTGTGTGTGTGTCATTCCCGTGTGTGTGTGTCATTCCCGTGTGTGTGTGTGTCATTCCCGTGTGTGTGTGTGTCATTCCCATGTGTGTGTGTGTGTAATTCCCGTGTGTGTGTGTGTGTGTGTCATTCCCGTGTGTGTGTGTGTGTCATTCCCGCGTGTGTGTGTGTGTCATTCCCATGTGTGTGTGTGTCATTCCCATGTGTGTGTGTGTGTCATTCCCATGTGTGTGTGTGTCTCATTCCCATGTGTGTGTGTGTGTCATTCCCTTGTGTGTGTGTGTCATTCCCATGTGTGTGTGTGTCATTCCCGTGTGTGTGTGTCATTCCCGTGTGTGTGTGTCATTCCCATGTGTGTGTGTCATTCCCGTGTGTGTGTGTGTCATTCCCGTGTGTGTGTGTCATTCCCATGTGTGTGTGTCATTCCCATGTGTGTGTGTCATTCCCATGTGTGTGTGTGTCATTCCCGTGTGTGTGTGTGTCATTTCCATGTGTGTGTCATTCCAATGTGTGTGTGTGTCATTCCCATGTGTGTATGTGTCATTCCCATGTGTGTGTGTCATTCCCGTGTGTGTGTGTCATTCCCGTGTGTGTGTGTCATTCCCATGTGTGTGTGTCATTCCCGTGTGTGTGTGTGTGTCATTCCCGTGTGTGTCATTCCCATGTGTGTGTGTCATTCCCGTGTGTGTGTGTGTCATTCCCATGTGTGTGTCATTCCCGTGTGTGTGTGTCATTCCCGTGTGTTTGTGTCATTCCCATGTGTGTGTGTCATTCCCGTGTGTGTGTGTGTGTCATTCCCGTGTGTGTGTGTGTCATTCCCATGTGTGTGTGTGTCATTCCCATGTGTGTGTGTCATTCCCATGTGTGTGTGTCATTCCCATGTGTGTGTGTCATTCCCGTGTGTGTGTGTCATTCCCGTGTGTGTGTGTCATTCCCATGTCTGTGTGTGTCATTCCCATGTGTGTGTGTGTCATTCCCATGTGTGTGTGTGTCATTCCCGTGTGTGTGTGTGTCATTCCCATGTGTGTGTGTCATTCCCATGTGTGTGTGTGTCATTCCCATGTGTGTGTGTGTCATTCCCATGTGTGTGTGTGTGTGTCATTCCCATGTGTGTGTGTCATTCCCATGTGTGTGTGTCATTCCCATGTGTGTGTGTGTGTCATTCCCATGTGTGTGTGTGTCATTCCCATGTGTGTGTGTGTGTCATTCCCATGTGTGTGTGTCATTCCCGTGTGTGTGTCATTCCCATGTGTGTGTGTGTGTCATTCCCATGTGTGTGTGTGTGTCATTCCCATGTGTGTGTGTCATTCCTGTGTGTGTGTGTGTCATTCCCGTGTGTGTGTGTGTCATTCCCAAGTGTGTGTGTGTCATTCCCGTGTGTGTGTGTGTCATTCCCATGTGTGTGTGTGTCATCCCGTGTGTGTGTGTGTGTCATTCCCATGTGTGTGTGTCATTCCCATGTGTGTGTGTGTCATTCCCATGTGTGTGTGTGTCATTCCCATGTGTGTGTGTGTCATTCCCATGTGTGTGTGTGTCATTCCCATGTGTGTGTGTGTGTCATTCCCATGTGTGTGTGTGTCATTCCCGTGTGTGTGTCATTCCCATGTGTGTGTGTCATTCCCATTTGTGTGTGTGTGTCATTCCCAAAGGTCCACAGTGTGAGCCCTGTCAAGCTGCCTGTCACTGCTGTTGTCAAGCTGCCTGTCACTGCTGTTGTCAAGCTGCCTGTCACTGCTGTTGTCAAGCTGCCTGTCACTGCTGTTGTCAAGCTGCCTGTCACTGCTGTTGTCAAGCTGCCTGTCACTGCTGTTGTCAAGCTGCCTGTCACTGCTGTTGTCAAGAGGCATGTCACTGCTGTTGTCAAGCTGCCTGTCACTGCTGTTGTCAAGCTGCCTGTCACTGCTGTTGTCAAGCTGCCTGTCACTGCTGTTGTCAAGCTGCCTGTCACTGCTGTTGTCAAGCTGCCTGTCACTGCTGTTGTCAAGCTGCCTGTCACTGCTGTTGTCAAGAGGCATGTCACTGCTGTTGTCAAGCTGCCTGTCACTGCTGTTGTCAAGCTGCCTGTCACTGCTGTTGTCAAGAGGCATGTCACTGCTGTTGTCAAGCTGCCTGTCACTGCTGTTGTCAAGCTGCCTGTCACTGCTGTTGTCAAGAGGCATGTCAGGTCAGACTACAGCAACACCCTGCCTCATGGTGGGACAACGTCTTCTGAAGCTGTGTTTCTCAATATGTCTGCTTCTCACTCCTCCAGAACCAAAGGGCCCATAGGACTCTGGTCAAAATAAGTGCACTATGTAGGGAATAGAATAGGGTGCCATTATTTGGGACAACGTCTTCTTCTAAAGCTGTTTCTCACTGTCTTCCCTCCTCTCTGTTCCCTCCCCCACTACACCTCCAGAAGCAAAGAGAACGGCTTCGACAGGGAGGGCCCCCTGCACCTGGAGAACCCCAGTAAGAGAGCCTGTACGATCAGCCCGGCAGGCCAACGGTTCAGCCCCTCCAACGGTCCCCTCCCATACCAACCTAACGGCCTGGCCCATGGACACCCCACACCGCCCCCACAGCACTACCGGCTGGACGACATGGCCATCACACACCATTATAGAGACTCACCACACTACCGCCACCCCAACCACAACCACCGCGAGCTCAGGGAGAGACCACGGCCACTGGGTAAGGACGGGAGGAGAGGGTAGAATAGGGTTAGGGCTGGGGGACAGAGGGACAGAGGGAAGGGGGAAGGGGGAGGGGGGAGGGATGGGGAGGAAGGGATGGGTGTAGGTATAGGGTCAACCAATAGTATTCATGTGTCCATCCTGCAAGAGGTCCCGATATTCTAACCACAAACCAGAGAGCTTATTTTAATACAGAGAGAGGATATGTTTCCAGAGTGGATCTGTGTCCATGAAGCTTAATGACTAGCTACATGTGTCCCTGATCTAAAAATACCTCTCTACATTTAGCATGTCTGGCCTGTGATGGAGGGAGGGAGGGTGAGGGACGGCGGGAGGGAGGGAGGGAGGGTGAGGGATGAGGGGAGGGTGAGGGACGGCGGGATGGAGGGAGGGAGGGTGAGGAATGAGGGGAGGGTGAGGGACGGCGGGATGGAGGGAGGGAGGGTGAGGGATGAGGGGAGGGTGAGGGACGGCGGGATGGAGGGAGGGAGGGTGAGGGATGAGGGGAGGGTGAGGGACGGCGGGATGGAGGGAGGGAGGGTGAGGGATGAGGGGAGGGTGAGGGACGGCGGGATGGAGGGAGGGAGGGTGAGGGATGAGGGGAGGGTGAGGGACGGCGGGATGGAGGGAGGGAGGGTGAGGGACGGCGGGAGGGAGGGAGGGAGGGTGAGGGACGGCGGGAGGGAGGGAGGGAGGGTGAGGGACGGCGGGGAGGGAGGGAGGGAGGGTGAGGGATGAAGGGAGGGTGAGGGACGGCGGGATGGAGGGAGGGAGGGTGAGGGACGGCGGGAGGGAGGGAGGGAGGGTGAGGGATGAAGGGAGGGTGAGGGACGGCGGGAGGGAGGGTGTCAGCAAGGGAGCTAATGAATGATGGACAAATCAGGGAGGAGAGGGGGAGACTGTTATAACCTGAAATAAACATGCTATTTTGTATTAACATGTTGTTTTCATGGCCAGCTCAAAAGTAGTGCACTATATAGGGAATATGCAATCTCATTTGGAACAAAGCACTTTGATATCTTCCTCTTTCAACTTTTTCCTCATTGATGATGGGATGCATGGAATAAAGTCTGATTAGGGACAAATAGCTTATTTGATCACTCCATCGATCTTCTCTGTCTTCATTGATGAAGGAACAGTGGAGACAGGATGGAGGGTCAGTGGAGAGAGGATGGAGGAACAGTGGAGAGAGGATGGAGGAACAGTGGAGAGAGGATGGAGGGAAGAGAGGGCACTCATATCTTGTTCCACAGACTTTAACTTTCTCTCTCTCTCTCTCTCTAGCTCTCTCTCTCTCTCTCTCACTCTCTCTCTCTCTCTCTCTCTCTCTCACTCTCTCTCTCTCTCTCTCTCTCTCTCTCTCTCTCTCTCTCTCTCTCTCTCTCTCTCTCTCTCTCTCTCTCTCGCTCTCTCTCTCTCTCTCTCTCTCTCTCTCTCTCTCTCTCTCTCTCTCTCTCTCCCTCCCCCTCTCCCCTGGTTGATGAAGGGATGCACGGGGCTCGTCAGGAAGAGGTGATCGACCACCGGTTGACAGACAGAGAATGGGCGGAGGAATGGAAGCACCTTGACCATGTAAGAAAAGTAATACCATTTTTATTACTCTACCAACTGTACTGTCCCTGTATGTGTATGGCTTATAGAGTGTTTGTAGATGTGAGAGTTGAGGAAGAAGCAGTGCAGTATGTATGTGTTAGGTAGCCAAATATGTGCATGCAATTCATTTTTGTAGCATACAAAACTCCAGTGTATATTCACATAACAGACATAACTACAGACGTTTCCCAGCAGGAGGCAGGAGGCTTGGTTATCTACAGGTTACAGTGCAGGGTGAGAAAGTGCCAATGAAAACTAAATTATACAGTTTGTATAGAACGCGAACACACAATGGCCATCCTGCATACTTGAGTCAAGTTTATAACTGCAAGTGGCTCTGGATAAGAACGTCTGCTAATCCTCCTCAGCTGCTGAACTGATACAGCACCTACCCCCTCCTCAGCTGCTGAACTGATACAGCACCTACCCCCTCCTCAGCTGCTGAACTGATACAGCACCTACCCACTCCTCAGCTGCTGAACTGATACAGCACCTACCCCCTCCTCAGCTGCTGAACTGACAGCACCTACCCCCTCCTCAGTTGCTGAACTAATACAGCACCTACCCCCTCCTCAGCTGCTGAACTGACAGCACCTACCCCCTCCTCAGCTGCTGAACTAATACAGCACCTACCCCCTCCTCAGCTGCTGAACTGATACAGCACCTACCCCCTCCTCAGCTGCTGAACTGACAGCACCTACCCCCTCCTCAGCTGCTGAACTGATACAGCACCTACCCCCTCCTCAGCTGCTGAACTGATACAGCACCTACCCCCTCCTCAGCTGCTGAACTGATACAGCACCTACCCTCTCCTCAGCTGCTGAACTGATACAGCACCTACCCCCTCCTCAGCTGCTGAACTGATACAGCACCTACCCCCTCCTCAGCTGCTAAACTGATACAGCACCTACCCCCTCCTCAGCTGCTGAACTAATACAGCACCTACCCCCTCCTCAGCTGCTGAACTGACAGCACCTACCCACTCCTCAGCTGCTGAACTAATACAGCACCTACCCCCTCCTCAGCTGTTGAACTGACAGCACCTACCCCCTCCTCAGCTGCTGAACTGACAGCACCTACCCCCTCCTCAGCTGCTGAACTAATACAGCACCTACCCCCTCCTCAGCTGCTGAACTGATACAGCACCTACCCCCCTCCTCAGCTGCTGAACTAATACAGCACCTACCCCCTCCTCAGCTGCTGAACTGATACAGCACCTACCCCCTCCTCAGCTGCTGAACTGATACAGCACCTACCCCCTCCTCAGCTGCTGAACTGATACAGCACCTACCCCCTCCTCAGCTGCTGAACTGATACAGCACCTACCCCCTCCTCAGCTGCTGAACTGATACAGCACCTACCCCCCTCCTCAGCTGCTGAACTGATACAGCACCTACCCCCTCCTCAGCTGCTGAACTGACAGCACCTACCCTCTCCTCAGCTGCTGAACTGATACAGCACCTACCCCCTCCTCAGCTGCTGAACTGATACAGCACCTACCCCCTCCTCAGCTGCTGAACTGACAGCACCTACCCCCTCCTCAGCTGCTGAACTGATACAGCACCTACCCCCTCCTCAGCTGCTGAACTGATACAGCACCTACCCCCTCCTCAGCTGCTGAACTGATACAGCACCTACCCCCTCCTCAGCTGCTGAACTAATACAGCACCTACCCCCTCCTCAGCTGCTGAACTGACAGCACCTACCCACTCCTCAGCTGCTGAACTAATACAGCACCTACCCCCTCCTCAGCTGCTGAACTGACAGCACCTACCCCCCTCCTCAGCTGCTGAACTGACAGCACCTACCCCCTCCTCAGCTGCTGAACTAATACAGCACCTACCCCCTCCTCAGCTGCTGAACTGATACAGCACCTACCCCCCTCCTCAGCTGCTGAACTGATACAGCACCTACCCCCTCCTCAGCTGCTAAACTGATACAGCACCTACCCCCTCCTCAGCTGCTGAACTAATACAGCACCTACCCCCTCCTCAGCTGCTGAACTGACAGCACCTACCCCCTCCTCAGCTGCTGAACTAATACAGCACCTACCCCCTCCTCAGCTGCTGAACTGACAGCACCTACCCCCTCCTCAGCTGCTGAACTGACAGCACCTACCCCCTCCTCAGCTGCCGAACTGACAGCACCTACCCCCTCCTCAGCTGCTGAACTGACAGCACCTACCCCCTCCTCAGCTGCTGAACTAATACAGCACCTACCCCCTCCTCAGCTGCTGAACTGATACAGCACCTACCCCCTCCTCAGCTGCTGAACTAATACAGCACCTACCCCCTCCTCAGCTGCTGAACTGATACAGCACCTACCCCCTCCTCAGCTGCTGAACTGATACAGCACCTACCCCCTCCTCAGCTGCTGAACTGATACAGCACCTACCCCCTCCTCAGCTGCTGAACTGATACAGCACCTACCCCCTCCTCAGCTGCTGAACTGATACAGCACCTACCCCCTCCTCAGCTGCTGAACTAATACAGCACCTACCCCCTCCTCAGCTGCTGAACTGATACAGCACCTACCCCCTCCTCAGCTGCTGAACTGATACAGCACCTACCCCCTCCTCAGCTGCTGAACTGACAGCACCTACCCCTCTCCTCAGCTGCTGAACTGATACAGCACCTACCCCCTCCTCAGCTGCTGAACTAATACAGCACCTACCCCCTCCTCAGCTGCTGAACTGATACAGCACCTACCCCCCTCCTCAGCTGCTGAACTGACAGCACCTACCCCCTCCTCAGCTGCTGAACTGATACAGCACCTACCCCCTCCTCAGCTGCTGAACTGATACAGCACCTACCCCCTCCTCAGCTGCTGAACTGATACAGCACCTACCCACTCCTCAGCTGCTGAACTGATACAGCACCTACCCCCTCCTCAGCTGCTGAACTGATACAGCACCTACCCCCTCCTCAGCTGCTGAACTGATACAGCACCTACCCCCTCCTCAGCTGCTGAACTAATACAGCACCTACCCCCTCCTCAGCTGCTGAACTGACAGCACCTACCCCCTCCTCAGCTGCTGAACTAATACAGCACCTACCCCCTCCTCAGCTGCTGAACTGACAGCACCTACCCCCTCCTCAGCTGCTGAACTGACAGCACCTACCCCCTCCTCAGCTGCTGAACTGACAGCACCTACCCCCTCCTCAGCTGCTGAACTGATACAGCACCTACCCCCTCCTCAGCTGCTGAACTGATACAGCACCTACCCCCTCCTCAGCTGCTGAACTAATACAGCACCTACACCCTCCTCAGCTGCTGAACTGATACAGCACCTACCCCCTCCTCAGCTGCTGAACTGATACAGCACCTACCCCCTCCTCAGCTGCTGAACTAATACAGCACCTACCCCCCTCCTCAGCTGCTGAACTGATACAGCACCTACCCCCTCCTCAGCTGCTGAACTGATACAGCACCTACCCCCTCCTCAGCTGCTGAACTGATACAGCACCTACCCCCTCCTCAGCTGCTGAACTGATACAGCACCTACCCCCTCCTCAGCTGCTGAACTGATACAGCACCTACCCCCCTCCTCAGCTGCTGAACTGATACAGCACCTACCCCCTCCTCAGCTGCTGAACTGACAGCACCTACCCCCTCCTCAGCTGCTGAACTGATACAGCACCTACCCCCTCCTCAGCTGCTGAACTAATACAGCACCTACCCCCTCCTCAGCTGCTGAACTGATACAGCACCTACCCCCTCCTCAGCTGCTGAACTGATACAGCACCTACCCCCTCCTCAGCTGCTGAACTGATACAGCACCTACCCCCTCCTCAGCTGCTGAACTGATACAGCACCTACCCCCTCCTCAGCTGCTGAACTGATACAGCACCTACCCCCTCCTCAGCTGCTGAACTGATACAGCACCTACCCCCTCCTCAGCTGCTGAACTGATACAGCACCTACCCCCTCCTCAGCTGCTGAACTGATACAGCACCTACCCCCTCCTCAGCTGCTGAACTGATACAGCACCTACCCCCTCCTCAGCTGCTGAACTGATACAGCACCTACCCCCTCCTCAGCTGCTGAACTGATACAGCACCTACCCCCTCCTCAGCTGCTGAACTGATACAGCACCTACCCCCCTCCTCAGCTGCTGAACTGATACAGCACCTACCCCCTCCTCAGCTGCTGAATTAATACAGCACCTACCCCCTCCTCAGCTGCTGAACTGATACAGCACCTACCCCCTCCTCAGCTGCTGAACTGATACAGCACCTACCCCCTCCTCAGCTGCTGAACTGATACAGCACCTACCCCCCTCCTCAGCTGCTGAACTGATACAGCACCTACCCCCTCCTCAGCTGCTGAACTGATACAGCACCTACCCCCTCCTCAGCTGCTGAACTGATACAGCACCTACCCCCTCCTCAGCTGCTGAACTGATACAGCACCTACCCCCTCCTCAGCTGCTGAACTGACAGCACCTACCCCCTCCTCAGCTGCTGAACTAATACAGCACCTACCCCCTCCTCAGCTGCTGAACTGATACAGCACCTACCCCCTCCTCAGCTGCTGAACTGACAGCACCTACCCCCTCCTCAGCTGCTGAACTAATACAGCACCTACCCCCTCCTCAGCTGCTGAACTGACAGCACCTACCCCCTCCTCAGCTGCTGAACTGACAGCACCTACCCCCTCCTCAGCTGCTGAACTGACAGCACCTACCCCCTCCTCAGCTGCTGAACTGATACAGCACCTACCCCCTCCTCAGCTGCTGAACTAATACAGCACCTACCCCCTCCTCAGCTGCTGAACTAATACAGCACCTACCCCCTCCTCAGCTGCTGAACTGATACAGCACCTACCCCCTCCTCAGCTGCTGAACTGATACAGCACCTACCCCCTCCTCAGCTGCTGAACTGATACAGCACTGGATAGAACATGTTAGATATAGAACATATTGTCTGTGGTGCTTGTTATATATATATAACATATTGTCTCTGGTGCTTGTTATAGATACAGAACATATTGTCTCTGGTGCTTGTTATAGATACAGAACATATTGTCTCTGGTGCTTGTTATAGATATAGAACATATTGTCTCTGGTGCTTGTTATAGATACAGAACATATTGTCTCTGGTGCTTGTTATAGATATAGAACATATTGTCTCTGGTGCTTGTTATAGATATAGAACATATTGTCTCTGGTGCTTGTTATAGATACAGAACATATTGTCTGTGGTGCTGGTTATAGATATAGAACATATTGTCTGTGGTGCTGGTTATAGATATAGAACATATTGTCTCTGGTGCTTGTTATAGATATAGAACATATTGTCTCTGGTGCTTGTTATAGATATAGAACATATTGTCTCTGGTGCTTGTTATATATAGAACATATTGTCTATGGTGCTGGTTATAGATATAGAACATATTGTCTCTGGTGCTTGTTATAGATATAGAACATATTGTCTCTGGTGCTTGTTATAGATATAGAACATATTGTCTCTGGTGCTTGTTATAGATATAGAACATATTGTCTCTGGTGCTTGTTATAGATATAGAACATATTGTCTATGGTGCTTGTTATATATATATAACATATTGTCTCTGGTGCTTGTTATAGATACAGAACATATTGTCTCTGGTGCTTGTTATAGATACAGAACATATTGTCTATGGTGCTGGTTATAGATATAGAACATATTGTCTCTGGTGCTTGTTATAGATATAGAACATATTGTCTCTGGTGCTTGTTATAGATATAGAACATATTGTCTGTGGTGTCTGTGGTGCTTCACTCAGCACCTTCCCCCTCCTCAGCTGCTGAACTGCATCATGGACATGGTAGAGAAGACGCGGCGTTCTCTCACCGTGCTGCGGCGCTGCCAGGAGGCCGACAGGGAGGAGCTCAACTACTGGATCAGACAATACAGCGACGCAGAGGACCTGAAGAAAGGAGCCAGCAGGACCCAGAGCAGACAGCAGAGTCCTGCAGGACAGGATAACTACACAACAGGTACAGTTGAAGTCGGAAGTTTACATACACCTCAGCCAAATACATTTAAAGTCAGTTTTTCACAATTCCTGACATTTAATCCTAGTAAAAATTCCCTGTCTTAGGTCAGTTAGGATCACCACTTTATATTAAGAATGTGAAATGTCAGAATAATTGTAGAGAGAATGATTTATTTAAGCTTTTATTTCTTTCATCACATTCCCAGTGGGTCAGAAGTTTATATACACTCAATTAGTATTTGGTAGCATTGCCTTTAAATTGTTTAACTTGGGTCAAACGTTTCGGGTAGCCTCCCACAAGCTTCCCACAATAAATTGGGTGAATTTTGGCCCATTCCTCCAGACAGAGCTGGTGTAACTGAGTCAGGTTTGTAGGCCTCCTTGCTCGCACACGCTTTTTCAGTTCTGCCCACTCATTTTCTATAGGATTGAGGTCAGGGCTTTGTGATGGCCACTCCAATACCTTGACTTTGTTGTCCTTAAGCCATTTTGCCACAACTTTGGAAGTATGCTTGGGGTCATTGTCCATTTGGAAGACCCATTTGCGACCAAGCTTTAACTTCCTGACTGATGTCTTGAAATGTTGCTTCAATATATCCACATAATTTTCCTTCTTCATGATGCCATCTATTTTGTGAAGTGCACCAGTCCCTCCTGCAGCAAGCACCCCCACAGCATGATGCTGCCACCCCTGTGCTTCACGGTTGGGATAGTGTTCTTCGGCTTGCAGTTGCCCCCTTTTTCCTCCAAACATAACGATGGTCTTATAGGCCAAACAGTTATATTTTTGTTTAATCAGACCAGATTATATTTCTCCAAAAAGTACGATCTTAGTCCCCATGTGCAGTTGCAAACCGTAGTCTGGCTTTTTTATGGTGGTTTTGGAGCAGTGGCTTCTTCCTTGCTGAGCGGCCTTTCAGGTTATGTCGATATACAGTGAGGAGAACAAGTATTTGATACACTGCCGATTTTGCAGGTTTTCCTACTTACAAAGCATGTAGAGGTCTGTAATTTTTATCATAGGTACACTTCAACTGTGAGAGATGGAATCCAAAAAAAAATCCAGAAAATCATATTGTATGATTTTTAAGTAATTCATTTGCATTTTATTGCATGACATAAGTATTTGATCACCTACCAACCAGTAAGAATTCCGGCTCTCACAGACCTGTTAGTTTTTCTTTAAGAAGCCCTCCTGTTCTCCACTCATTACCTGTATTAATTGCACCTGTTTGAACTCGTTACCTGCATAAAAGACACCTGTCCACACACTCAATCAAACAGACTCCAACCTCACCACAATGGTCAAGACCAGAGAGCTGTGTAAGGACATCAGGGATGCAATTGTAGACCTGCACAAGGCTGGGATGGGCTACAGGACAATAGGCAAGCAGCTTGGTGAGAAGGCAACAACTGTTGGCGCAATTATTAGAAAATTGAAGAAGTTCAAGATGACGGTCAATCACCCTCGGTCTGGGACTCCATGCAAGATCTCACCTCGTGGGGCATCAATGATCATGAGGAAGGTGAGGGATCAGCCCAGAACTACACGGCAGGACCTGGTCAATGACCTGAAGAGAGCTGGAACCACAGTCTCAAAGAAAACCATTAGTAACACACTACGCCGTCATGGATTAAAATCCTGCAGCGCACGCAAGGTCCCCCTGCTCAAGCCAGCGCATGTCCAGTCCCGTCTGAAGTTTGCCAATGACCATCTGGATGATCCAGAGGAGGAATGGGAGAAGGTCATGTGGTCTGATGAGACAAAAATAGAGATTTTTGGTCTAAACTCCACTCGCCGTGTTTGGAGGAAGAAGAAGGATGAGTACAACCCCAAGAACACCATCCCAACCGTGAAGCATGGAGGTGGAAACATCTTTCTTTGGGGATGCTTTTCTGCAAAGGAGACAGGACGACTGCACCGTATTGAGGGGAGGATGGATGGGGCCATGTATCACGAGATCTTGGCCAACAACCTCCTTCCCTCAGTAAGAGCATTGAAAATGGGTCGTGGCTGGGTCTTCCAGCATGACAACGACCCGAAACACACAGCCAGGGCAACTAAGGAGTGGCTCCGTAAGAAGCATCTCAAGGTCCTGGAGTGGCCTAGCCAGTCTCCAGACCTGAACCCAATAGAAAATATTTGGAGGGAGCTGAAAGTCCGTATTGCCTAGCGACAGCCCCGAAACCTGAAGCATCTGGAGAAGGTCTGTATGGAGGAGTGGGCCAAAACCCCTGCTGCAATGTGTGCAAACCTGGTCAAGACCTACAGGAAACGTATGATCTCTGTAATTGCAAACAAAGGTTTCTGTACCAAATATTAAGTTCTGCTTTTCTGATGTATCAAATACTTATGTCACAGTTGAAGTGTACCTATGATAAAAATTACAGACCTCGACATACTTTGTAAGTAGGAAAACCTGCAAAATCGGCAGTGTATCAAATACTTGTTCTCCCCACTGTAGGACTCGTTTTACTGTGGATATAGATACTTTTGTACCCGTTTCCTCCAGCATCTTCACAAGGTCCTTTGCTGTTGTTCTGGGATTGATTTGCACTTTTCGCACCAAAGTACGTTCATCTCTAGGAGACAGAACGCGTCTCCTTCCTGAGCTGTATGACGGCTGCGTACTATTGTTTGTACAGATGAACGTGGTACCTTCAGGCGTTTGGAAATGGCTCCCAAGGATGAACCAGACTTGTGGAGGTCTACAGTTATTTTCCTGAGGTCTTGGCTGATTTATTTTGATTTTCCCATGATGTCAAGCAAAGAGGCACTGAGTTTGAAGGTAGGCCTTGAAGTACATCCACAGGTACACCTCCAATTGACTCAAATGATGTCAATTAGCCTATCAGAAGCTTCTAAAGCCATGACATCATTTTCTACAATTTCCCAAGCTGTTTAAAGGCACAGTCAACTTAGTGTATGTACATTTCTGACCCACTGGAATTGTGATACAGTGAATTATAAGTGAAATAATCTGTCTGTAAACAATTGTTGGAAAAATTACTTGTGTCATGCACAAAGTAGATGTCCTAACTGACTTGCCAAAACGATAGTTTGTTAACAAGACATGTGTGGAGTGGTTGAAAAACAAGTTTTAATGACTCCAACCTAAGTGTATGTAAACTTCCAACTTCAACTGTATATAATTATTATTTTGGTCATTTAGCAGACACTCTTATCCAGAGCGACTTACATGAGCAATTAGGGTTAAGTGCCTTGCTTAAGGGCACATCAACAGATTTTTCACCTAGTCGGCACGGGGATTAGAACCAGAAACCTTCCGGTTACTGGCACAACGCTCTTAACCACTGAGCTACCTGCCAACTAGTTGACTTACGTTATAGTATAGTACCAGCTATCTGTATCACAGCAGACAGCAACACTCCAGGTATGAGACAGGGCTTGATCAATCAGTCAGTCAATCAATCAATCAATCAAACAGACACTAGATAGACAGTAGCTATCTCTGTTCCCATCCTGGTCAGGCAGACACCTTTGAACATGGGTGAACAACCCTCCTGCATGACTACATGACCTTTCACTGGTGTGTTTTATCACTGTAGTCTACTAGTTGACTGGGTTATCTGTCTGTCTACTAGTTGACTGGGTTATCTGTCTGTCTACTAGTTGACTGGGCTGTCTGTCTGTCTGTCTACTAGTTGACTGGGCTGTCTGTCTGTCTGTCTACTAGTTGACTGGGTTATCTGTCTGTCTACTAGTTGACTGGGCTGTCTGTCTGTCTACTAGTTGACTGGGCTGTCTGTCTGTCTGTCTACTAGTTGACTGGGCTGTCTGTCTGTCTGTCTACTAGTTGACTGGGCTGTCTGTCTGTCTGTCTACTAGTTGACTGGGTGTCTGTCTACTAGTTGACTGGGCTGTCTGTCTGTCTACTAGTTGACTGGGCTGTCTGTCTGTCTGTCTACTAGTTGACTGGGCTGTCTGTCTGTCTGTCTACTAGTTGACTGGGCTGTCTGTCTGTCTGTCTACTAGTTGACTGGGTGTCTGTCTACTAGTTGACTGGGCTGTCTGTCTGTCTACTAGTTGACTGGGCTGTCTGTCTGTCTACTAGTTGACTGGGCTGTCTATCTGTCTGTCTACTAGTTGACTGGGTGTCTGTCTACTAGTTGACTGGGCTGTCTGTCTGTCTGTCTATTAGTTGACTGGGCTGTCTGTCTGTCTGTCTACTAGTTGACTGGGCTGTCTGTCTGTCTGTCTACTAGTTGACTGGGCTGTCTGTCTGTCTGTCTACTAGTTGACTGGGCTGTCTGTCTGTCTACTAGTTGACTGGGCTGTCTGTCTGTCTGTCTACTAGTTGACTGGGCTGTCTGTCTGTCTGTCTACTAGTTGACTGGGCTGTCTGTCTACTAGTTGACTGGGCTGTCTGTCTGTCTGTCTACTAGTTGACTGGGTTATCTGTCTGTCTACTAGTTGACTGGGCTGTCTGTCTGTCTGTCTACTAGTTG
>CM062489.1:1464132-1506632 GCA_031479575.1 Coregonus ussuriensis
AACATGCTACTATTATTACTATAACTACCATAATCACTAAACTGCTATCATTACCATCATCCCAACTACCTACTATTTGGAATAATAATCACAACAACAACAACAACAATAATAATAATAATAATAATAATAATAATAATAATAATAATAATAATAATAATAATAATAATAATAATAATAATAATACATAGTTGGCTGGAGGATGAGCCGTAGCTCCTTCGCCCATTAGAATTTTATTCCCCCTCTGGGTTAAATAAGATACAATTTGGAATAAATGTAGTAATTTCGGCCAATAATGAATCTCTTGGTGAGGAATATTTCTTACAGTAGATTAGAAAGTGCATCTCTGTCTCCCCTGTCGTGCAGTGACCACATATACGCTCCTCTTTGGGTAGCCATGTCTTTTTATGTCTGCCGGTTTCTATTGCCAATTGGTGGTCACTCAGCCTGCAGTGCTTGACTTTGTTTCTTCCGGGATCCGGTACCTCTCGCGGTATGATTGATTCATTAACTGTTCGCACTGTAGACATTCAAATAAAGCTTGGAAAAATCCAGAAAATGATGTCACGGCTTTAGAAGCTTCTGATATGCTAATCATTTGAGTCAATTGGTGGTGTACCTGTGTATGTATTTCAAGCCCTACCTTCAAACTCAGTGCCTCATTGCTTGACATCATGGGAAAATCTAAAGGAATCAGCCAAGACCTCAGGAAAAAGATTGTAGACCTCCACGAGTCTGGTTCATCCTTGGGAGCAATTTCCAAACACCTGAAGGTACCACGTTCATCTGTACAAACAATAGTTTGCAAGTATAAACACCATGGGACCACGCAGCCGTCATACCGCTCAGGAAAAAGACGCGTTCTGTCTCCTCGAGATGAACATACTTTGGTGAGAAAAGTGCAAATCAATCCCAGAACAACAGCAAAGGACCTTGTGAAGATGCTGGAGGAAACAGGTACAAAAGTAACTATATCCACAGTAAAACGAGTCCTATATCGACATAACCTGAAAGGCCGCTCAGCAAGGAAGAAGCCACTGCTCCAAAACAGCCATAAAAAAGCCAGACTATGGTTTGCAACTGTACATGGGGACAAATATCGTACTTTTTGGAGAAATGTCCTCTGGTCTGATTAAACAAAAATAGAACTGTTTGGCCATAATGACCATCGTTATGTTTGGAGGAAAAAGGGGAACGCTTGCAAGCCAAAGAACACCATCCCAACCGTGAAGCACGGGGGTGGCAGCATCATGCTGTGGGGGTGCTTTGCTGCAGGAGGGACTGGTGCACTTCACAAAATAGATGGCATCATGAGGAAGGAAGATTATGTGGATATATTGAAGCAACATCTCAAGACATCAGTCAGGAAGTTAAAGCTTGGTCGCAAATGGATCTTCCAGATGGACAATGACCCCAAGCAGACTTCCAAAGTTGTGGCAAAATGGCTTAAGGACAACAAACTCAAGGTATTGGAGTGGCCATCACAAAGCCCTGACATCAATCCTATAGAAAATGTGTGGGCAGAACTGAAAAAGCATGTGCGAGCAAGGAGGCCTACAAACCTGACTCAGTTACACCAGCTCTGTCAGGAGGAATGGGCCAAAATTCACCCAACTTATTGTGGGAAGCTTGTGGAAGGCTACTCGAAACGTTTGACCCAAGTTAAACAATTGAAAGGCAATGCTACCAAATAATAATTGAGTTAGTATGTAAACTTCTGACCCACTGGGAATGTGATGAAAGAAATAAAAGTTTAAATAAATCATTCTCTCTACTATTATTCTGACATTTCACATTCTTAAAATAAAGTGGTGATCCTAACTGACCTAAGACAGGGAATTTTTACTAGGATTAAATGTCAGGAATTGTGAAAAACTAAGTTTAAATGTATTTGGCTAAGGCGTATGTAAACTTCCGACTTCAACTGTATATACCGTATATATTATTGTATATATTATTATTATTATAATACCAGTGCCAATAAAATAAATTATTGTTGTAAACAAATCAATAAGAATGGAGTCAGATTAAAAAGTAAGTACAATGGAATGCAATGCAATCTGCAACACTGTAGGTGTTTCTTTTTTAAGTTTGTATGTTTGTGTGTGTGTGTGTGTTTTAATGGGTCTGTCTACTCCAGTAGTCAGTATTACAGATACAGTGGTTGACACCTCTCCAATCTCTGAGAGTGTTAGTTGTTACCTCAGCATACACCTCAGTATGAAGGCTGATGATGTCAATGAAGCGTGGTGTAGACTGCATCATGTGGTGCACGACTGGTTGGACAGTGTATTGCCAGACCCTAGCGTAGTCGTCAGTGATGTGTAGAGCTGGGCTGAGTTGAGGTGGGCCTGATAGAGCTGTGATGAGATGGCCTGGGTCTGGTTGTGCTGTGATGGGATGTCTCTCTCTCCCTCTCTCTCTCTCTCTCTCTCTCTCTCTCTCTCTCTCTCTCTCTCTCTCTCTCTCTCTCTCTCTCTCTCTCTCTCTCTGTCTCTCTCTCTCTCTCTCTCTCTCTCTCTCCCTCTCTCTCTATCTCTCTCTCTCTCTCTCTCTCTCTCTCTCTCTTCTATTCTCTTCTCTTCTCTCTCTCTCTCTCTCTCATCTCTCTTCTCTCTCTCTCTTCTCTCTCTCTCAAGTTTTTATTGTAACATGCACAAGCACAGTGAAATGCCTTGAAAACAAAGTGAAGCTTGTTTAACCTACTCTCCTAATGCCTCATAATGTTCATCACTGGCTTAATGTACAACACTTCTACACTCCATGGGGAATAGGGTGTAGTTTGGGACTCATCCCATGTCTGGCAGCTGCCCAAACCTGTTCTGAAAGCCAAGGTAGAGTGAGTGGCGGAAGCAACGGAACAAATTAATAATTTTCAGGCAGGTCAGGATGGATTATTGATGTAGCTACCTACCGGTTGCCCTTTTCTTGTGGCAACAGGTCACAAATCTTGCAGCTGTGATGGCACACTGTGGTTTTTCACCGAGTAGATAAGGGAGTTTATAAAAATTGGATTTGTTTTAAAATTCTTTGTGGATCGCTGTAATCTGAGGGAAATATGTGTCTCTAATATGGTCATATATTTGGCAGGAGGTTAGGAAGTGCAGCTCAGTTTCCACCTCATTTTGTGGGCAGTGTGCACATAGCCTGTCTTCTCTTGAGAGCCAGGTCTGCCTACGGCGGCCTTTCTCAATAGCAAGGCTATGCTCACTGAGTCTGTACATAGTCAAAGATTTCCTTAATTTTTGGTTAGTCACAGTGGTCATGTATTCTGCCACTGTGTATTCTCTGTCTAGGGCCAAATAGCATTCCAGTTTGCTATGTTTTTTGGTAAATGTGACTTGTTTCAGGAAACTAGGCGTATGTCACGCGTCATTACTTCACAGGAGTGCCATTTGAACATAAACTTTTAGTTTTAATCAAAATGTGTTTTTTGGCAGAAATGCCTTCTAGAACATGTGAACTTTCATGTGCCTTAATAACAAACTTGTATGCCATCTGTAAATACGAAAACAATTGTTAAATTAAGAACCTAGTTGGTTTAGCCATGGAAAAAGACAGCAATCTTCCCGGTCTACATAAGACCGAATCGAGCCGGTGGTTAACACATTCTTTCCAATGTGTCTTGGTTGGGTCTAATTGTGTTGCTGTCCTGGGGCTCTGTGGGGTCTGCTTGTGTTTGTGAACAGAGCCCCAGGACCAGATTGCTTAGGGGACTCTTCTCCAGGTTCATCTCTCTGTAGGTGATGGCTTTGTTATGGAAGATTTGGGAATCGCTTCCTTTTAGGTGGTTGTAGAATTTAACGGCTCTTTTCTGGAATTTTTTAATTAGCAGGGTATCGGCCAAATTCTGCTCTGCATGCATTATTTGGTGTTTTACGTTGTACACGGGGGATATTTTTGCAGAATTCTGCATGCAGTCTCAATTTGGTGTTTGACTCTCTCAAGTTTTTATTGTATTGTTTTTATTTTATTTTTATTGTAACATGCAGAAGAACATTGAAATGCCTTTCTTGCTTGGTCTTTCCCCACAATGCAGTAATCAATATCAGTAGTACTATTAAAAATAAAGAACAAGTAAAGTAAAACATAAACACAGGAGAAGTAGAAATAAGAACAGGAGAAAGTAACTCTCCTCTCCTAGCTCCTAGAATCCTTTTCATCCATTTATCCATCTCTCTGTGACCACCGATAACTTCACAACACATCTCTCTGTGACCACCGATAACTTCAGAACACATCTCTCTGTGACCACCGATAACTTCACAACACATCTCTCTGTGACCACCGATAACGTCACAACACATCTCTCTGTGACAACCGATAACTTTACAACACATCTCTCTGTGACCACCGATAACTTCACAACACATCTCTCTGTGACCACCGATAACTTCACAACACATCTCTCTGTGACCACCGATAACTTCAGAACACATCTCTCTGTGACCACCGATAACTTCACAACACATCTCTCTGTGACCACCGATAACTTCACAACACATCTCTCTGTGACCACCAATAACTTCACAACACATCTCTCTGTGACCACCGATAACTTCACAACACATCTCTCTGTGACACCGATAACTTCACAACACATCTCTCTGTGACCACCGATAACTTCAGAACACATCTCTCTGTGACACCTATAACTTCACAACACATCTCTCTGTGACTACCAATAACTTCACAACACATCTCTCTGTGACCACCGATAACTTCAGAACACATCTCTCTGTGACCACCGATAACTTCACAACACATCTCTCTGTGACCACCGATAACTTCACAACACATCTCTCTGTGACCACCGATAACTTCACAACACATCTCTCTGTGACCACCGATAACTTCAGAACACATCTCTCTGTGACCACCGATAACTTCAGAACACATCTCTCTGTGACCACCGATAACTTCACAACACATCTCTCTGTGACCACCGATAACTTCACAACACATCTCTCTGTGAAACCGATAACTTCACAACACATCTCTCTGTGACACCGATAACTTCACAACACGTCTCTCTGTGACCACCGATAACTTCACAACACATCTCTCTGTGACCACCGATAACTTCAGAACACATCTCTGTGACCACCGATAACTTCAGAACACCTCTCTGTGACCACCGATAACTTCAGAACACATCTCTCTGTGACCACCGATAACTTCAGAACACATCTCTCTGTGACCACCGATAACTTCAGAACACATCTCTCTGTGAAACCGATAACTTCACAACACATCTCTCTGTGACCACCAATAACTTCAGAACAAGGCTGACTACAATTACAAAGTTGCCAATGTCTTTGCAATTGATACAAACAAGTGACATATAAAAAGATGCTTCAAATGAAAACCGAGATGACTACATTAAAATATAAACAGTAGGCTATAGTTTTATTTCAATCATATTGAAATACATTTCATGTTCAATAAATTGAGTTCTATTTTGCTACTTGTAGGCTACTGTCTGTCATTTGTCTTAATATACACTGAGTGTACAAAACATTAGGAACACCTAACTCTTTCCATGACAGACTGACCAGGTGAATCCAGGTGAAAACTATGATCCCTTATTGATGTCACCTGTTAAATCCACTTCAATCCGTGTAGATGAAGGGGAGGAGACAGGTTAAACAAATATTTTTAAACCTTGAGACAATTTAGACATGGATTGTGTGTGTGCCATTCAGAGGGTGAATGGGCAAGACACAATATTTAAGTGTCTTTGAACGGGGTATGGCAGTAGGTGCCAGGCGCACCAGTTTGTGTCAAGAACTGCAACGCTGCTGGGTTTTTCACGCTCAACAGTTTCCCGTGTATCAAGAATGGTCCACCAACTTGACACAACTGTGGGAAACATTGGAGTGGGTCAGCATCCCTGTGGAACGATTTCGACACCTTGTAGTCCATACCCCGGCGAATTGAGGCTGTTCTGAGGGCAAAAGGGGGTGAAACTCAATATTAGGAAGGAGTTCCTAATGTTTTGTACACTCAGTGTATTTATAGAGTTCAGTCCTTTTCAGGAGTCCAGATAATTTATTTATAAATCCCATCATTGAATGGTTCAGTAGTTGGGTTTCCTAAGGGACTCCATAGAACATCATAGCTGACCTAAGTTGTGAATATAGAAAAAAGGATTTGCCTGGTAATGTGTATGTATATTTCAAATCTTGGAATGTTATCATACCATTACTGTCCATGATATCAGTAAGGACACGGTTCCAAATTTGGACCACTGGGGATGCAAAAGGCCCTCCAGATTGCAAAAGGCCCTCCAGATTGCAAAAGGCCCTCCAGATTGCAAAAGGCCCTCCAGATTGCAAAAGGCCCTCCAGATTGCAAAAGGCCCCTCCAGATTGCAAAAGGCCCTCCAGATTGCAAAAGGCCCTCCAGATTGCAAAAGGCCCTCCAGATTGCAAAAGGCCGCCCTCCAGATTGCAAAAGGCCCTCCAGATTGCAAAAGGCCCTCCAGATTGCAAAAGGCCCTCCAGATTGCAAAAGGCCCTCCAGATTGCAAAAGGCCCTCCAGATTGCAAAAGGCCCTCCAGATTGCAAAAGGCCCTCCAGATTGCAAAAGGCCGCCCTCCAGATTGCAAAAGGCCGCCCTCCAGATTGCAAAAGGCCCTCCAGATTGCAAAAGGCCCTCCAGATTGCAAAAGGCCCTCCAGATTGCAAAAGGCCCTCCAGATTGCAAAAGGCCCTCCAGATTGCAAAAGGCCCTCCAGATTGCAAAAGGCCCTCCAGATTGCAAAAGGCCCTCCAGATTGCAAAAGGCCGCCCTCCAGATTGCAAAAGGCCGCCCTCCAGATTGCAAAAGGCCCTCCAGATTGCAAAAGGCCCTCCAGATTGCAAAAGGCCCTCCAGATTGCAAAAGGCCCTCCAGATTGCAAAAGGCCCTCCAGATTGCAAAAGGCCCTCCAGATTGCAAAAGGCCCTCCAGATTGCAAAAGGCCCTCCAGATTGCAAAAGGCCCTCCAGATTGCAAAAGGCCGCCCCCCAGATTGCAAAAGGCCCTCCAGATTGCAAAAGGCCCTCCAGATTGCTAAAGGCCCTCCAGATTGCAAAAGGCCCTCCAGATTGCAAAAGGCCCTCCAGATTGCAAAAGGCCCTCCAGATTGCAAAAGGCCGCCCTGCAGATTGCAAAAGGCCCTCCAGATTGCAAAAGGCCCTCCAGATTGCAAAAGGCCCTCCAGATTGCAAAAGGCCGCCCTCCAGATTGCAAAAGGCCGCCCTCCAGATTGCAAAAGGCCGCCCTCCAGATTGCAAAAGGCCCTCCAGATTGCAAAAGGCCCTCCAGATTGCAAAAGGCCCTCCAGATTGCAAAAGGCCCTCCAGATTGCAAAAGGCCCTCCAGATTGCAAAAGGCCCTCCAGATTGCAAAAGGCCCTCCAGATTGCAAAAGGCCGCCCTCCAGATTGCAAAAGGCCCTCCAGATTGCAAAAGGCCCTCCAGATTGCAAAAGGCCGCCCTCCAGATTGCAAAAGGCCGCCCTCCAGATTGCAAAAGGCCGCCCTCCAGATTGCAAAAGGCCCTCCAGATTGCAAAAGGCCCTCCAGATTGCAAAAGGCCCTCCAGATTGCAAAAGGCCCTCCAGATTGCAAAAGGCCCTCCAGATTGCAAAAGGCCCTCCAGATTGCAAAAGGCCCTCCAGATTGCAAAAGGCCCTCCAGATTGCAAAAGGCCCTCCAGATTGCAAAAGGCCCTCCAAATTGCAAAAGGCCCTCCAGATTGCAAAAGGCCGCCCTCCAGATTGCAAAAGGCCCTCCAGATTGCAAAAGGCCCTCCAGATTGCAAAAGGCCCTCCAGATTGCAAAAGGCCCTCCAGATTGCAAAAGGCCCTCCAGATTGCAAAAGGCCCTCCAGATTGCAAAAGGCCCTCCAGATTGCAAAAGGCCCTCCAGATTGCAAAAGGCCCTCTAGATTGCAAAAGGCCCTCCAGATTGCAAAAGGCCCTCCAGATTGCAAAAGGCCCTCCAGATTGCAAAAGGCCGCCCTCCAGATTGCAAAAGGCCCTCCAGATTGCAAAAGGCCGCCCTCCAGATTGCAAAAGGCCCTCCAGATTGCAAAAGGCCCTCCAGATTGCAAAAGGCCCTCCAGATTGCAAAAGGCCCTCCAGATTGCAAAAGGCCGCCCTCCAGATTGCAAAAGGCCCTCCAGATTGCAAAAGGCCCTCCAGATTGCAAAAGGCCCTCCAGATTGCAAAAGGCCCTCCAGATTGCAAAAGGCCCTCCAGATTGCAAAAGGCCCTCCAGATTGCAAAAGGCCCTCCAGATTGCAAAAGGCCCTCCAGATTGCAAAAGGCCCTCCAGATTGCAAAAGGCCCTCCAGATTGCAAAAGGCCCCTCCAGATTGCAAAAGGCCCTCCAGATTGCAAAAGGCCGCCCTCCAGATTGCAAAAGGCCCCTCCAGATTGCAAAAGGCCCTCCAGATTGCAAAAGGCCGCCCTCCAGATTGCAAAAGGCCCTCCAGATTGCAAAAAAAACCCTCCAGATTGCAAAAGGCCCTCCAGATTGCAAAAGGCCCTCCAGATTGCAAAAGGCCCTCCAGATTGCAAAAGGCCCTCCAGATTGCAAAAGGCCCTCCAGATTGCAAAAGGCCCTCCAGATTGCAAAAGGCCCTCCAGATTGCAAAAGGCCCCTCCAGATTGCAAAAGGCCCTCCAGATTGCAAAAGGCCCTCCAGATTGCAAAAGGCCCTCCAGATTGCAAAAGGCCCTCCAGATTGCAAAAGGCCCTCCAGATTGCAAAAAAACCCCTCCAGATTGCAAAAGGCCCTCCAGATTGCAAAAGGCCCTCCAGATTGCAAAAGGCCCTCCAGATTGCAAAAGGCCCTCCAGATTGCAAAAGGCCCTCCAGATTGCAAAAGGCCGCCCTCCAGATTGCAAAAGGCCCTCCAGATTGCAAAAGGCCCTCCAGATTGCAAAAGGCCCTCCAGATTGCAAAAGGCCCTCCAGATTGCAAAAGGCCCTCCAGATTGCAAAAGGCCCTCCAGATTGCAAAAGGCCCTCCAGATTGCAAAAGGCCCTCCAGATTGCAAAAGGCCCTCCAGATTGCAAAAGGCCCTCCAGATTGCAAAAGGCCCTCCAGATTGCAAAAGGCCCTCCAGATTGCAAAAGGCCCTCCAGATTGCAAAAGGCCCTCCAGATTGCAAAAGGCCCTCCAGATTGCAAAAGGCCCTCCAGATTGCAAAAGGCCCTCCAGATTGCAAAAGGCCCTCCAGATTGCAAAAGGCCCTCCAGATTGCAAAAGGCCCTCCAGATTGCAAAAGGCCCCTCCAGATTGCAAAAGGCCCTCCAGATTGCAAAAGGCCCTCCAGATTGCAAAAGGCCCTCCAGATTGCAAAAGGCCCTCCAGATTGCAAAAGGCCCTCCAGATTGCAAAAGGCCCTCCAGATTGCAAAAGGCCCTCCAGATTGCAAAAGGCCCTCCAGATTGCAAAAGGCCCTCCAGATTGCAAAAGGCCCTCCAGATTGCAAAAGGCCCTCCAGATTGCAAAAGGCCCTCCAGATTGCAAAAGGCCCTCCAGATTGCAAAAGGCCCTCCAGATTGCAAAAGGCCCTCCAGATTGCAAAAGGCCGCCCTCCAGATTGCAAAAGGCCCTCCAGATTGCAAAAGGCCCTCCAGATTGCAAAAGGCCCTCCAGATTGCAAAAGGCCCTCCAGATTGCAAAAGGCCGCCCTCCAGATTGCAAAAGGCCCTCCAGATTGCAAAAGGCCCTCCAGATTGCAAAAGGCCCTCCAGATTGCAAAAGGCCCTCCAGATTGCAAAAGGCCCTCCAGATTGCAAAAGGCCCTCCAGATTGCAAAAGGCCCTCCAGATTGCAAAAGGCCCTCCAGATTGCAAAAGGCCCTCCAGATTGCAAAAGGCCCTCCAGATTGCAAAAGGCCCTCCAGATTGCAAAAGGCCCTCCAGATTGCAAAAGGCCCTCCAGATTGCAAAAGGCCCTCCAGATTGCAAAAGGCCCTCCAGATTGCAAAAGGCCCTCCAGATTGCAAAAGGCCCTCCAGATTGCAAAAGGCCCTCCAGATTGCAAAAGGCCCTCCAGATTGCAAAAGGCCCTCCAGATTGCAAAAGGCCCTCCAGATTGCAAAAGGCCCTCCAGATTGCAAAAGGCCCTCCAGATTGCAAAAGGCCCTCCAGATTGCAAAAGGCCCTCCAGATTGCAAAAGGCCCTCCAGATTGCAAAAGGCCCTCCAGATTGCAAAAGGCCCCTCCAGATTGCAAAAGGCCCTCCAGATTGCAAAAGGCCCTCCAGATTGCAAAAGGCCCTCCAGATTGCAAAAGGCCCTCCAGATTGCAAAAGGCCCTCCAGATTGCAAAAGGCCCTCCAGATTGCAAAAGGCCCTCCAGATTGCAAAAGGCCCTCCAGATTGCAAAAGGCCCTCCAGATTGCAAAAGGCCCTCCAGATTGCAAAAGGCCCTCCAGATTGCAAAAGGCCCTCCAGATTGCAAAAGGCCCTCCAGATTGCAAAAGGCCCTCCAGATTGCAAAAGGCCCTCCAGATTGCAAAAGGCCCTCCAGATTGCAAAAGGCCCTCCAGATTGCAAAAGGCCCTCCAGATTGCAAAAGGCCCTCCAGATTGCAAAAGGCCCTCCAGATTGCAAAAGGCCCTCCAGATTGCAAAAGGCCCCTCCAGATTGCAAAAGGCCCTCCAGATTGCAAAAGGCCCTCCAGATTGCAAAAGGCCCTCCAGATTGCAAAAGGCCCCTCCAGATTGCAAAAGGCCCTCCAGATTGCAAAAGGCCCTCCAGATTGCAAAAGGCCCTCCAGATTGCAAAAGGCCCTCCAGATTGCAAAAGGCCCTCCAGATTGCAAAAGGCCCTCCAGATTGCAAAAGGCCCTCCAGATTGCAAAAGGCCCTCCAGATTGCAAAAGGCCCTCCAGATTGCAAAAGGCCCTCCAGATTGCAAAAGGCCCTCCAGATTGCAAAAGGCCCTCCAGATTGCAAAAGGCCCTCCAGATTGCAAAAGGCCCTCCAGATTGCAAAAGGCCCTCCAGATTGCAAAAGGCCCTCCAGATTGCAAAAGGCCCTCCAGATTGCAAAAGGCCCTCCAGATTGCAAAAGGCCCTCCAGATTGCAAAAGGCCCTCCAGATTGCAAAAGGCCCTCCAGATTGCAAAAGGCCCTCCAGATTGCAAAAGGCCCTCCAGATTGCAAAAGGCCCTCCAGATTGCAAAAGGCCCTCCAGATTGCAAAAGGCCCTCCAGATTGCAAAAGGCCCTCCAGATTGCAAGGCCCTCCAGATTGCAAAAGGCCCTCCAGATTGCAAAAGGCCCTCCAGATTGCAAAAGGCCCTCCAGATTGCAAAAGGCCCTCCAGATTGCAAAAGGCCCTCCAGATTGCAAAAGGCCCTCCAGATTGCAAAAGGCCCTCCAGATTGCAAAAGGCCCTCCAGATTGCAAAAGGCCCTCCAGATTGCAAAAGGCCCTCCAGATTGCAAAAGGCCCTCCAGATTGCAAAAGGCCCTCCAGATTGCAAAAGGCCCTCCAGATTGCAAAAGGCCCTCCAGATTGCAAAAGGCCCCTCCAGATTGCAAAAGGCCCTCCAGATTGCAAAAGGGCCCTCCAGATTGCAAAAGGCCCTCCAGATTGCAAAAGGCCCTCCAGATTGCAAAAGGCCCTCCAGATTGCAAAAGGCCCTCCAGATTGCAAAAGGCCCTCCAGATTGCAAAAGGCCCCTCCAGATTGCAAAAGGCCCTCCAGATTGCAAAAGGCCCTCCAGATTGCAAAAGGCCCTCCAGATTGCAAAAGGCCCGCCCTCCAGATTGCAAAAGGCCCTCCAGATTGCAAAAGGCCCTCCAGATTGCAAAAGGCCCCCTCCAGATTGCAAAAGGCCCTCCAGATTGCAAAAGGCCCTCCAGATTGCAAAAGGCCCTCCAGATTGCAAAAAGGCCCTCCAGATTGCAAAAGGCCCTCCAGATTGCAAAAGGCCCTCCAGATTGCAAAAGGCCCTCCAGATTGCAAAAGGCCCTCCAGATTGCAAAAGGCCCTCCAGATTGCAAAAGGCCCTCCAGATTGCAAAAGGCCCTCCAGATTGCAAAAGGCCCTCCAGATTGCAAAAGGCCCTCCAGATTGCAAAAGGCCCCTCCAGATTGCAAAAGGCCCTCCAGATTGCAAAAGGCCCTCCAGATTGCAAAAGGCCCTCCAGATTGCAAAAGGCCCTCCAGATTGCAAAAGCGCCCTCCAGATTGCAAAAGGCCCTCCAGATTGCAAAAGGCCCTCCAGATTGCAAAAGGCCGCCCTCCAGATTGCAAAAGGCCCTCCAGATTGCAAAAGGCCCTCCAGATTGCAAAAGGCCCTCCAGATTGCAAAAGGCCCTCCAGATTGCAAAAGGCCCTCCAGATTGCAAAAGGCCCTCCAGATTGCAAAAGGCCCTCCAGATTGCAAAAGGCCCTCCAGATTGCAAAAGGCCCTCCAGATTGCAAAAGGCCCTCCAGATTGCAAAAGGCCCTCCAGATTGCAAAAGGCCCTCCAGATTGCAAAAGGCCCTCCAGATTGCAAAAGGCCCTCCAGATTGCAAAAGGCCCTCCAGATTGCAAAAGGCCCTCCAGATTGCAAAAGGCCCTCCAGATTGCAAAAGGCCCTCCAGATTGCAAAAGGCCCTCCAGATTGCAAAAGGCCCTCCAGATTGCAAAAGGCCCTCCAGATTGCAAAAGGCCCTCCAGATTGCAAAAGGCCCTCCAGATTGCAAAAGGCCCTCCAGATTGCAAAAGGCCCTCCAGATTGCAAAAGGCCCTCCAGATTGCAAAAGGCCCTCCAGATTGCAAAAGGCCCTCCAGATTGCAAAAGGCCCTCCAGATTGCAAAAGGCCCTCCAGATTGCAAAAGGCCCTCCAGATTGCAAAAGGCCCTCCAGATTGCAAAAGGCCCTCCAGATTGCAAAAGGCCCTCCAGATTGCAAAAGGCCCTCCAGATTGCAAAAGGCCCTCCAGATTGCAAAAGGCCCTCCAGATTGCAAAAGGCCCTCCAGATTGCAAAAGGCCCTCCAGATTGCAAAAGGGCCCTCCAGATTGCAAAAGGCCCTCCAGATTGCAAAAGGCCCTCCAGATTGCAAAAGGCCCTCCAGATTGCAAAAGGCCCTCCAGATTGCAAAAGGCCCTCCAGATTGCAAAAGGCCCTCCAGATTGCAAAAGGCCCTCCAGATTGCAAAAGGCCCTCCAGATTGCAAAAGGCCCTCCAGATTGCAAAAGGCCCTCCAGATTGCAAAAGGCCCTCCAGATTGCAAAAGGCCCTCCAGATTGCAAAAGGCCCTCCAGATTGCAAAAGGCCCTCCAGATTGCAAAAGGCCCTCCAGATTGCAAAAGGCCCTCCAGATTGCAAAAGGGCCCTCCAGATTGCAAAAGGCCCTCCAGATTGCAAAAGGCCCTCCAGATTGCAAAAGGCCCTCCAGATTGCAAAAGGCCCTCCAGATTGCAAAAGGCCCTCCAGATTGCAAAAGGCCCTCCAGATTGCAAAAGGCCCTCCAGATTGCAAAAGGCCCTCCAGATTGCAAAAGGCCCTCCAGATTGCAAAAGGCCCTCCAGATTGCAAAAGGCCCTCCAGATTGCAAAAGGCCCTCCAGATTGCAAAAGGCCCTCCAGATTGCAAAAGGCCCTCCAGATTGCAAAAGGCCCTCCAGATTGCAAAAGGCCCTCCAGATTGCAAAAGGCCCTCCAGATTGCAAAAGGCCCTCCAGATTGCAAAAGGCCCTCCAGATTGCAAAAGGCCCTCCAGATTGCAAAAGGCCCTCCAGATTGCAAAAGGCCCTCCAGATTGCAAAAGGCCCTCCAGATTGCAAAAGGCCCTCCAGATTGCAAAAGGCCCTCCAGATTGCAAAAGGCCCTCCAGATTGCAAAAGGCCCTCCAGATTGCAAAAGGCCCTCCAGATTGCAAAAGGCCCTCCAGATTGCAAAAGGCCCTCCAGATTGCAAAAGGCCGGCCTCCAGATTGCAAAAGGCCCTCCAGATTGCAAAAGGCCTCTCCAGATTGCAAAAGGCCCTCCAGATTGCAAAAGGCCCGCCCTCCAGATTGCAAAAGGCCCTCCAGATTGCAAAAGGCCCTCCAGATTGCAAAAGGCCCTCCAGATTGCAAAAGGCCCTCCAGATTGCAAAAGGCCCTCCAGATTGCAAAAGGGCCCTCCAGATTGCAAAAAGGCCCTCCAGATTGCAAAAGGGCCCTCCAGATTGCAAAAGGCCCTCCAGATTGCAAAAGGCCGGCCTCCAGATTGCAAAAGGCCCTCCAGATTGCAATAGGCCGCCCTCCAGATTGCAAAAGGCCCTCCAGATTGCAAAAGGCCCTCCAGATTGCAAAAGGCCCTCCAGATTGCCAAGGCCCTCCAGATTGCAAAAGGCCCTCCCAGATTGCAAAGGGGCCCTCCAGATTGCAAAATGCCCTCCAGATTGCAAAAGGCCCTCCAGATTGCAAAAGCCGCCCTCCAGATTGCAAAAGGCCCTCCAGATTGCAAAAGGCCCTCCAGATTGCAAAAGGCCCTCCAGATTGCAAAAGGCCCTCCAGATTGCAAAAGGCCCTCCAGATTGCAAAAGGCCCTCCAGATTGCAAAAGGCCCTCCAGATTGCAAAAGGCCCTCCAGATTGCAAAAGGCCCTCCAGATTGCAAAAGGCCCTCCAGATTGCAAAAGGCCCTCCAGATTGCAAAAGGCCCTCCAGATTGCAAAAGGCCCTCCAGATTGCAAAAGGCCCTCCAGATTGCAAAAGGCCCTCCAGATTGCAAAAGGCCCTCCAGATTGCAAAAGGCCCTCCAGATTGCAAAAGGCCCTCCAGATTGCAAAAGGCCCTCCAGATTGCAAAAGGCCCTCCAGATTGCAAAAGGCCCTCCAGATTGCAAAAGGCCCTCCAGATTGCAAAAGGCCCTCCAGATTGCAAAAGGCCCTCCAGATTGCAAAAGGCCCTCCAGATTGCAAAAGGCCCTCCAGATTGCAAAAGGGCCCTCCAGATTGCAAAAGGCCCTCCAGATTGCAAAAGGCCCTCCAGATTGCAAAAGGCCCTCCAGATTGCAAAAGGCCCTCCAGATTGCAAAAAGGCCCTCCAGATTGCAAAAGGCCCTCCAGATTGCAAAAGGCCCTCCAGATTGCAAAAGGCCCTCCAGATTGCAAAAGGCCCTCCAGATTGCAAAAGGGCCCTCCAGATTGCAAAAGGCCCTCCAGATTGCAAAAGGCCCTCCAGATTGCAAAAGGCCCTCCAGATTGCAAAAGGCCCTCCAGATTGCAAAAGGCCCTCCAGATTGCAAAAGGCCCTCCAGATTGCAAAAGGCCCTCCAGATTGCAAAAGGCCCTCCAGATTGCAAAAGGCCCTCCAGATTGCAAAAGGCCCTCCAGATTGCAAAAGGCCCTCCAGATTGCAAAAGGCCCTCCAGATTGCAAAAGGCCCTCCAGATTGCAAAAGGCCCTCCAGATTGCAAAAGGCCCCTCCAGATTGCAAAAGGCCCTCCAGATTGCAAAAGGCCCTCCAGATTGCAAAAGGCCCTCCAGATTGCAAAAGGCCCTCCAGATTGCAAAAGGCCCTCCAGATTGCAAAAGGCCCTCCAGATTGCAAAAGGCCCTCCAGATTGCAAAAGGCCCTCCAGATTGCAAAAGGCCCTCCAGATTGCAAAAGGCCCTCCAGATTGCAAAAGGCCGCCCTCCAGATTGCAAAAGGCCCTCCAGATTGCAAAAGGCCCTCCAGATTGCAAAAGGCCCTCCAGATTGCAAAAGGCCCTCCAGATTGCAAAAGGCCCTCCAGATTGCAAAAGGCCCTCCAGATTGCAAAAGGCCCTCCAGATTGCAAAAGGCCCTCCAGATTGCAAAAGGCCCTCCAGATTGCAAAAGGCCCTCCAGATTGCAAAAGGCCCTCCAGATTGCAAAAGGCCCTCCAGATTGCAAAAGGCCCTCCAGATTGCAAAAGGCCCTCCAGATTGCAAAAGGCCGCCCTCCAGATTGCAAAAGGCCCTCCAGATTGCAAAAGGCCCTCCAGATTGCAAAAGGCCCTCCAGATTGCAAAAGGCCCTCCAGATTGCAAAAGGCCCTCCAGATTGCAAAAGGCCCTCCAGATTGCAAAAGGCCCTCCAGATTGCAAAAGGCCCTCCAGATTGCAAAAGGCCGCCCTCCAGATTGCAAAAGGCCCTCCAGATTGCAAAAGGCCCTCCAGATTGCAAAAGGCCCTCCAGATTGCAAAAGGCCCTCCAGATTGCAAAAGGCCCTCCAGATTGCAAAAAGGCCGCCCTCCAGATTGCAAAAGGCCCTCCAGATTGCAAAAGGCCCCTCCAGATTGCAAAAGGCCCTCCAGATTGCAAAAGGCCGCCCTCCAGATTGCAAAAGGCCCTCCAGATTGCAAAAGGCCGCCCTCCAGATTGCAAAAGGCCCTCCAGATTGCAAAAGGCCCCCTCCAGATTGCAAAAGGCCCTCCAGATTGCAAAAGGCCCTCCAGATTGCAAAAGGCCCTCCAGATTGCAAAAGGCCCTCCAGATTGCAAAAGGCCCTCCAGATTGCAAAAGGCCGCCCTCCAGATTGCAAAAGGCCCTCCAGATTGCAAAAGGCCCTCCAGATTGCAAAAGGCCCTCCAGATTGCAAAAGGCCCTCCAGATTGCAAAAGGCCCTCCAGATTGCAAAAGGCCCTCCAGATTGCAAAAGGCCGCTCCAGATTGCAAAAGGCCGCCCTCCAGATTGCAAAAGGCCCTCCAGATTGCAAAAGGCCCTCCAGATTGCAAGGCATTATTGTGAGATATTGGAGTATAGGCACGCCATTTTGATTCCCAGTTACTTTGTTTTAAAATGTTGTGAGTAATAATAGGACCAAAGCGTAATTTACATTGTTTAAGGGATATATCAGTGGAGACCACCTCTTCCAGGGCAATAGGAGACACCATATTCCATTGTTTAAGGGATATATCAGTGGAGACCACCTCTTCCAGGGCAATAGGAGACACCATATTTCTCTCAATACTCAGCCAGGGGGCAGAAGAGTCATGTTTAAACCAATTTCAGATGGGGCGAAATGCTAGGGCCTGGAAATTCAATTTAAAGTTTGGTACAGATAGTTCTTGTACAGTGAGGGAAAAAAGTATTTGATCCCCTGCTGATTTTGTATGTTTGCCCACTGACAAAGACATTATCAGTCTATAATTTTAATGGTAGGTTTATTTAAACAGTGAGAGACAGAATAACAACAAAAAAATCCAGAAAAATGCATGTCAAAAATTTTATAAATTGATTTGCTTTTAATGAGGGAAATAAGTATTTGACCCCTCTGCAAAACATGACTTAGTACTTGGTGGCAAAACCCTTGTTGGCAATCACAGAGGTCAGACGTTTCTTGTAGTTGGCCACCAGGTTTGCACACATCTCAGGAGGGATTTTGTTCCACTCCTCTTTGCAGATCTTCTCCAAATCATTAAGGTTTCAAGGCTGACGTTTGGCAACTCGAACCTTCAGCTCCCTCCACATATTTTCTATGGGATTAAGGTCTGGAGACTGGCTAGGCCACTCCAGGACCTTAATGTGCTTCTTCTTGAGCCACTCCTTTGTTGCCTTGGCCGTGTGTTTTGGGTCATTGTCATGCTGGAATACCCATCCACGACCCATTTTCAATGCCCTGGCTGAGGGAAGGAGGTACTCACCCAAGATTTGACGGTACATGGCCCCATCCATCGTCCCTTTGATGCGGTGAAGTTGTCCTGTCCCCTTAGCAGAAAAACACCCCCAAAGCATAATGTTTCCACCTATGTGGCATAATGTTTGACGGTGGGGATGGTGTTCTTGTGGTCATAGGCAGCTTTCCTCCTCCTCCAAACACGGCGAGTTGAATTGATGCCAAAGAGCTCGATGTTGGTCTCATCAGACCACAACACTTTCAGCCAGTTCTCCTCTGAATCATTCAGATGTTCATTGGCAAACTTCAGACGGCCCTGTATATGTGCTTTCTTGAGCAGGGGGGACCTTGAAGGCGCTGCATGATTTCAGTCCTTCACGGCGTAGTGTGTTACCAATTGTTTTCTTGGTGACTATGGTCCCAGCTGCCTTGAGATCATTGACAAGATCCTCCCGTGTAGTTCTGGGCTGATTCCTCACCGTTCTCATGATCATTGCAACTCCACGAGGTGAGATCTTGCATGGAGCCCCAGGCCGAGGGAGATTGACAGTTATTTTGTGTTTCTTCCATTTGCGAATAATCGCACCAACTGTTGTCACCTTCTCACCAAGCTGCTTGGCGATGGTCTTGTAGCCCATTCCAGCCTTGTGTAGGTCTACAACCTTGTCCCTGACATCCTTGGAGATCTCTTTGGTCTTGGCCATGGTGGAGAGTTTGATTGATTGCTTCTGTGGACAGGTGTCTTTTATACAGGTAACAAACTGAGATTAGGAGCACTCCCTTTAAGAGTGTGCTCCTAATCTCAGCTCGTTACCTGTATAAAAGACACCTGGGAGCCAGAAATCTTTCCGATTGAGAGGGGGTCAAATACTTATTTCCCTCATTAAAATGCAAATAAATTTATACATGCGTTTTCCTGGATTTTTTTAGTTTTATTCTGTCTCTCACTGTTCAAATAAACCTACCATTAAAATTATAGACAGATAATTTCTTTGTCAGTGGGCAAACGTACAAAATCAGCAGGGGATCAAATACTTTTTTCCCTCACTGTATGTCTTTCCCTCTTTGTAAATATATACATTTGATCAGAGATCGTTTACGTTTCCATATGCATTTTGAAATTGGACTATGAATTTTATCCCAATAGCCAGCAGTAGTGTAAAGTACTTAAGTAAAAATACTTTAAAGTACATATTTAAGTAGTTTTTTGGGGTATCTGTACTTAAGTATTTATATTTTTGCCCACTTTTACTTTTTACTTCACTACATTCCTAAAGAAATAAAATATACTTTTTAATCCATACATTTTCCCTGACACTCAAAAGTACTCGTTACATTTTGACACAATATGGTCCAATTCACGCACTTATCAAGAGAACATCCCTGGTCATCCCTACTGCCTCTGATCTGGTGGACTCACTAAACACAAGTGCTTCATTTGTAAATTTTGTCTGAGTGTTGGAGTGTGCCCCTGGCTATCTGTAAATAAAAAACAAAAATAAAATTGTGCCATTGGTTTGCTTAATATGAGGAATTAGAAATTATGTATACTTTTACCTTTGATACTTAAGTATATTTTAGCAATTC
Organism: Coregonus ussuriensis; assembly: GCA_031479575.1. NCBI lineage: Eukaryota > Metazoa > Chordata > Actinopteri > Salmoniformes > Salmonidae > Coregonus > Coregonus ussuriensis. The sequence continues at coordinate 1,483,291 of CM062489.1, forward strand.
CATTTACTTTTGTTACTTAAGTATAATTTCAACCAAATACTTTTACTCAAGTAGTATCTTACTAGTTGACTTTTACTTTTAATTGAGTATTTTTCTATTAAAGAGTCGTTACTTTTATATGACAATTTAGTACTTTTTCCACCACTGATAGCCAGTAGGGGGAGCCATGGGAAGCATTGAACTACAGACATTCAGCCGTGGCAATATATTGACTTTGACAAAATATATTCTGTCATTTAAAGCACCTGGGATATTATTCCATCTACTGATGTTGGATTGAATTGATTTGAGCCTTCTGTTAAAGTTTCTGTCAATGGTTTTATCTAAAGAAGGAAATACATATCTACTCCCAAATATTTAAAATGGGAAACAATTGGGATTCAATAAGTAGAGATGGAGTCCTCCATCGGGGTCTTGAGAGGCAGTGGAGCTGATTTGGTTAGATACATTTTATAACTTAGGTGAAGCTGAATGTATCTATGATCTTCAATGTGTTTGGGAGCGATTGAGATACATTGTCTAAATACAGTTAAGTATTGTCTGTGTATAATGAGATTAAATTATCAGCAGATTTTAGTTGGTGTTATTTCCTTCGATTGACAAATTGCCAGAGGTTCCATGGATAATAAGATTTGCGAAGATGAAATTGGATCGCCTTGCTGCTGCTTCTAGTGATTCTGAATGGAGCAGAGCAGATATTGCCATGAGAGCACCAAGTGTTACTGTGTGATCAAGCTCTCCGTAGCTGATGTGATCAAGACCTTTAAACAGGTCAACATTCACAAGGCCGCGGGGCCAGACGGATTACCAGGACGTTTCAAGCAGACCACCTAAATGACTACCGTCCCATAGCACTCACGTCTGTAGCCATGAAGTGCTTTGAAAGGCTGGTCATGGCTCACATCAACACCATCATCCCGGAAACACTAGACCCACTCCAATCCGCATTCCGCCCCAACAGATCCACAGATGACGCAATATCAATCGCACTCCACACTGCCCTTTCCCACCTGGACAAAAGGAACACCTACGTGAGAATGCTGTTCATTGACTACAGCTCAGTGTTCAACACCATAGTGCCCTCCAAGCTCATCACTAAGCTAAGGACCCTGGGACTAAACACCTCCCTCTGCAACTGGATCCTGGACATCCTGACGGGCCGCCCCCAGGTGGTAAGGGTAGGTAACAACACATCTGCCACGCTGATCCTCAACACGGGGGCCCTTCAGGGGTGCGTGCTCAGTCCCCTCCTGTACTCCCTGTTCACCCATGACTGCATGGCCAGGCACGACTCCAACACCATCATTAAGTTTGCCGATGACACAACAGTGGTAGGCCTGATCACCGACAACGATGAGAAAGCCTATAGGGAGGAGGTCAGAGACCTGGCAGTGTGGTGCCAGGACAACAACCTCTCCCTCAACGTGATCAAGACAAAGGAGATGATTGTGGACTACAGGAAAAGGAGGGCCGAACAGGCCCCCATTAACATCGACGGGGCTGTAGTGGAGCGGGTCGAAAGTTCCTTGGTGTCCACATCACCAACAAACTATCATGGTCCAAGCACACTAAGACAGTTGTGAAGAGGGCACGACAAAGCCCCCTCAGGAGACTGAAAAGATTTAGCATGGGTCCTCAGATCCTCAAAATGTTCTAAAGCTGCACCATCGAGAGCATCCTGACCGGTTGCATCACTGCCTGGTATGGCAACTGCTCGGCATCTGACCGCACGGCACTACAGAGGGTAGTGCGTACGGCCCAGTACATCACTGCTGCCAAGCTTCCTGCCATCCAGGACCTATATACTAGGCGGTGTCAGAGGCCCAAAAAATTGTCAAAGACTCCAGTCACCCAAGTCATAGACCAGGGCTGCCCAACCCTCTTCCTGTCGATCTACCGTCCTGTGGGTTTTCAGTCCAACCCTCATTTAATACACCTGATTCTATTTATTAGCTGCTCAACAAGACCTTAACTGGCTGAATCAGATACGCTAAATTAGGGTTGGACTGAAAACCTACAGGACAGTAGATCTCCAGGAAAAGGGTTGGGCAGCCCTGTCATAGACTGTTCTCTCTGCTACCGCACGCCAAGTCTAGGTCCAAAGGCTCCTTAACAGCTTCTACCCCCAAGCCACCGCACGCCAAGTCTAGGTCCAAAGGCTCCTTAACAGCTTCTACCCCCAAGCCACCGCACGCCAAGTCTCTCTGCTACCGCTGCCAAGTCTAGGTCCAAAGGCTCCTTAACAGCTTCTACCCCCAAGCCATAAGACTCCTGAACATCTAATCAAATGGCCATCCGGACTATTTACATTGACACTTCCCCCCCTTTTGTTTTTACACTGCTGCTACTCGCTGTTTATTATCTATGCATAGTAACTTTACCCCTATGTCTTGTTCGTTGAGTACAGGATTGGACCAAGGTGTAGCGTGGAATGCATACATGTTTATTATTAAAGTTAACACATGACAAAACAACAAAAGCAACGTAACGTGAAGCTCACAATGGCTACACACACACAAGCCAAACAAGTGTCAAGATCCCACAACTAAGGTAGACAAAATGGCTGCCTAAGTATGATCCCCAATCAGAGACAATGATCGACAGCTGGTGCGGACTCCGGCCGCAAAACCTAACCTAACAGGGGAGGGACCAGGTGGACATCTAGCCTCGGTGGCGGCTCCGGCTCCGGGCGTGACGTCCTCTCCCTTACTGCCTCCCCGTTGCACCCCTGGTCCGGTCTGGACCTCGGCGCGATGTTTCCCCTCTCAGTCCTCCCACGATGCACCAAGCCCTGTCTGGACCCTGGTGTGGGAGGCCCCGACCCTGGAGAGGGGCCGACGTCTGGGCTTGGACCGGCAATCTTCCCGCGATGCACCAAGCCCTGTCTGGACCCTGGTGTTGGAGGCCCCGACCCTGGAGAGGGGTTGACGTCTGGTTCTGGAGTGGAGCCACTGACCGGAGCTGAACTAGACCCCGGTGGAGCGGACTGCTCTGGCTCCGGACTGGAGCAGCTGACCAGGGTTGGACTAGGCACCGGTAGAGCGGACTGCACTGGCACTGGAGTGGAGCCGCTGACCGGAGCTGAACTGGACCCCAGTAGAGCGGACTGCTTTGGCTCTGGACTGGAGCAGCTGACCAGAGCTGGACTGGGCACCGGTGGAGCGGACTTCTCTGGTCTGGTGCGAGGAGCAGTAACGGGCCGTACCGGACTGGGAACACGCACCACTGGTTTGGTGCGAGGAGCAGTAACGGGCTGTGCTGGACTGGGAACACGCACCACTGGTTTGGTGCGGGGAGCAGGTACGGGCTGTGCCGGACTGGGAACACGCACCACTGGTTTGGTGCGGGGAGCAGGTACGGGCTGTGCCGGACTGGGAACACGCACCACTGGTTGGTTTGACGTACCAGGCTAGGGAGGCGCACTAGTGACACAGTGTGTAGAACCAGAGCAGGATATACTGGACCGTGGAGGCGTACTGGAGGTCTGGAGTGTACAGCTGGCACAACCCGTCCTGGCTGAATGCCCACTTTCGCACGACACGTGCGGGGCGCTGTCACAGGACGCACTGGGCTGAGAAGGCGCACTGGCGACACAGTGTGTATCTCCGCATACCTTGGTTCCTCAATGAACACACGCTCCTTCTGTTGCCTGGCCAGCTCCTCTCTCCATGCATCCACTAAATCCTTCTCCCTACGGGCCTCCTGCAGCGCCTCCTTTTGAAGGGAGCTCTCCTCCTCTATTCTCCCTATCAGCCCCCGTAATGTGGTGGCCTCCTCTCTCAAACTGCTGATCCGCAGGTCTTGGAGGACCTCTACAATAGCGGCCTCCTCCTCTACAGTCAGCCCTTTCACGGCCTCCTGCTGCTTCGTCGACCACCTTGTGTGCCCCCCCAAACATTTTCTTGGGGTTGCCTCTCGGGTCTCCTTCGTCGATTCGCATTTTGGAGTCGCCGTCTTTTCTCCCTCGCTGCCTCTGTTTGCTCCCAAGGAAGGCGATCCATACCTTCCAGTATCTCCTCCCATGTCCAGGTTTCTTCCTTTTCCTGGACACGCTGCTTGGTCCATTGGTGTTGGGATCTTCTGTCACGTTCGTTGAGTACAGGATTGGACCAAGGTGCAGCGAGGAACGCATACATGTTTATTAACTAAGTAAACACACGACAAAACAACAAAAGCAACGTGACGTGAAGCTAACAATGGCTACACACACACACACACACACACACACACACACACACACACACACACACACACACACACACACACACACACACACACACACACACACACACACACACACACACACACACACACACACACACACACAAGCCAAACAAGAGTCAAGATCCCACAACTAAGGTAGGCAAAATGGCTGCCTAAGTATGATCCCCAATCAGAGACAACGATCGACAGCTGCCTCTGATTGGGAACCACACCCGGCCAACATAGATCTATACATACTAGATCATACACATAGAAACTCACACCCTGACCAAACCAACGAGAAACAACAGGCATTACAGGTCAAGGCGTGACGGTACCCCCCCCCCCCCTAACCCTAACCCTAAACCTCACCCTAACCCCCCCCCCCCAACCCTAACCCTAACCCCTCTGTTGGGGCGGTATGCATATTGGAGTGGGTCTAGAGTGTCTGGGATGATGGAGACGTGTGCCATAACAAGCCTTTCAAAGTGCTACAGGGCGGTAGTCATTGTGGCATGAAGCCTTAGAGTTCTTGGGAACAGGAATGATGGAGGTCATCTTGAGATGTGGGGATGACAGACTGGGACACGGAGAGGTTGGAAATGACCGTGAAGATGCCTGAGAACACGCCCTCAGTGTTAATCCAGGGCTGACCGTGAAGATGCCTGCCAGCTGTTCTGACCGTGAAGATGCCTGCCAGCTGTTCTGACCGTGAAGATGCCTGCCAGCTGGTCTGACCGTGAAGATGCCTAACAGCTGGTCTGCGCATGCTTTGAGAACACGCCCTCAGTGTTAATCCAGGGCTTTTGATTGGTGAAGCAGCGAACCTTTACTGTGGGGACAACGTCGGCGATAAATTTACTAATGGAGCCGGTGACTGAGGTGGTTAGCTCGTTGATGCTATCGGCGCAGTCCCAGAACATATTCCACTCAGCACTAGCAAAGCAGTCCCAGAACATATTCCACTCAGCACTAGCAAAGCAGTCCCAGAACATATTCCACTCAGCACTAGCAAAGCAGTCCCAGAACATATTCCACTCAGCACTAGCAAAGCAGTCCCTCCCTCCAGCTAGTTGAGGTAATATGTACATGTGGGTAGAGTTAAAGTGACTATGCATAAATCATTAACAGAGTAGCAGCAGCGTAAAAAGATGGGGTGGGGGGGCAGTGCAAATCGTCCGGGTAGCCATGATTAGCTGTTCAGGAGTCTTATGGCTTGGGGGTAGAAGCTGTTGAGAAGTCTTTTGGACCTAGACTTGGCACTCCAGTACCGCTTGCCGTGCGGTAGCAGAGAGAACAGTCTATGACTAGGGTGGCTGGAGTCTTTGACAATTTTGAGGGCCTTCCTCTGACACCGCCTGGTATAGAGGTCCTGGATGGCAGGAAGCTTGGCCCCAGTGATTTACTGGGCCGTACGCACTACCCTCTGTAGTGCCTTGCGGTCGGAGGCCAAGCAGTTGCCATACCAGGCGGTGATTTGTTCATTAAAATATCTATCTTTTAAACCAGAGTGGTTATTTTTTTCATTAAAATATCTATATTTGTCAACCAGAGTGGTGATCTGTTCTGTTTGAGGAGTTACTGGTAGGTAATAGATAGACCCTGAGGTCATTGTAGCTCTTTTACACTCAGATATTATTAACCCACAGTTACAGAGATTATTAACCCACAGTTACAGAGATTATTAACCCACAGTTACAGAGAGGATTAACCCACAGTTACAGAGATTATTAACCCACAGTTACAGAGATTATTAACCCACAGTTACAGAGAGGATTAACCCACAGTTACAGAGATTATTAACCCACAGTTACAGAGATTATTAACCCACAGTTACAGAGAGTATTAACCCACAGTCAGTGTCCCGTTCTTCTGAATCCCCTTGGTTGACCAAGCATGATGGGAATAGACCCTCAGTCAGCAGCCAGGAACATGTAATAGACATTTAAACTGAATTGAGCATCGGCTTGCAAAAGGCCCTCCAGATTGCAAAAGGCCGCCCTCCAGATTGCAAAAAGGCCCTCCAGATTGCAAAAGGCCGCCCTCCAGATTGCAAAAGGCCCTCCAGATTGCAAAAGGCCCTCCAGATTGCAAAAGGCCCTCCAGATTGCAAAAGGCCCTCCAGATTGCAAAAGGCCCTCCAGATTGCAAAAGGCCCTCCAGATTGCAAAAGGCCCTCCAGATTGCAAAAGGCCCTCCAGATTGCAAAAGGCCCTCCAGATTGCAAAAGGCCCTCCAGATTGCAAAAGGCCCTCCAGATTGCAAAAGGCCCTCCAGATTGCAAAAGGCCCTCCAGATTGCAAAAGGCCCTCCAGATTGCAAAAGGCCGCCCTCCAGATTGCAAAAGGCCCTCCAGATTGCAAAAGGCCCTCCAGATTGCAAAAGGCCGCCCTCCAGATTGCAAAAAGGCCCTCCAGATTGCAAAAGGCCGCCCTCCAGATTGCAAAAGGCCCTCCAGATTGCAAAAGGCCCTCCAGATTGCAAAAGGCCCTCCAGATTGCAAAAGGCCCTCCAGATTGCAAAAGGCCCTCCAGATTGCAAAAGGCCCTCCAGATTGCAAAAGGCCCTCCAGATTGCAAAAGGCCCTCCAGATTGCAAAGGCCCTCCAGATTGCAAAAGGCCCTCCAGATTGCAAAAGGCCCTCCAGATTGCAAAAGGCCCTCCAGATTGCAAAAGGCCGCCCTCCAGATTGCAAAAGGCCCTCCAGATTGCAAAAGGCCCTCCAGATTGCAAAAGGCCCTCCAGATTGCAAAAGGCCCTCCAGATTGCAAAAGGCCCTCCAGATTGCAAAAGGCCCTCCAGATTGCAAAAGGCCCTCCAGATATCAAAAGGCCCTCCAGATTGCAAAAGGCCCTCCAGATTGCAAAAGGCCCTCCAGATTGCAAAAGGCCCTCCAGATTGCAAAAGGCCCTCCAGATTGCAAAAGGCCCTCCAGATTGCAAAAGGCCCTCCAGATTGCAAAAGGCCCTCCAGATTGCAAAAGGCCCTCCAGATTGCAAAAGGCCGCCCTCCAGATTGCAAAAGGCCCTCCAGATTGCAAAAGGCCCTCCAGATTGCAAAAGGCCGCCCTCCAGATTGCAAAAGGCCCTCCAGATTGCAAAAGGCCCTCCAGATTGCAAAAGGCCCTCCAGATTGCAAAAAGCCGCCCTCCAGATTGCAAAAGGCCGCCCTCCAGATTGCAAAAGGCCCTCCAGATTGCAAAAGGCCCTCCAGATTGCAAAAGGCCGCCCTCCAGATTGCAAAAGGCCCTCCAGATTGCAAAAGGCCCTCCAGATTGCAAAAGGCCCTCCAGATTGCAAAAGGCCGCGCTCCAGATTGCAAAAGGCCGCCCTCCAGATTGCAAAAGGCCCTCCAGATTGCAAAAGGCCCTCCAGATTGCAAAAGGCCCTCCAGATTGCAAAAGGCCGCCCTCCAGATTGCAAAAGGCCGCCCTCCAGATTGCAAAAGGCCCTCCAGATTGCAAAAGGCCCTCCAGATTGCAAAAGGCCCTCCAGATTGCAAAAGGCCCTCCAGATTGCAAAAGGCCCTCCAGATTGCAAAAGGCCCTCCAGATTGCAAAAGGCCCTCCAGATTGCAAAAGGCCCTCCAGATTGCAAAAGGCCCTCCAGATTGCAAAAGGCCACCCTCCAGATTGCAAAAGGCCCTCCAGATTGCAAAAAGGCCCTCCAGATTGCAAAAGGCCCTCCAGATTGCAAAAGGCCCTCCAGATTGCAAAAGGCCCTCCAGATTGCAAAAAGGCCCTCCAGATTGCAAAAGGCCCTCCAGATTGCAAAAGGCCCTCCAGATTGCAAAAGGCCCTCCAGATTGCAAAAGGCCCTCCAGATTGCAAAAGGCCCCCTCCAGATTGCAAAAGGCCCTCCAGATTGCAAAAGGCCGCCCTCCAGATTGCAAAAGGCCCTCCAGATTGCAAAAGCCTCCAGTTTGCAAAACCCTCCAGATTGCAAAAGGCCCTCCAGATTGCAAAAGGCCCTCCAGATTGCAAAAGGCCTCCAGATTGGCAAAAGGGCCCTCCAGATTGCAAGCTCCAGATTGCAAAAGGCCCTCCAGATTGCAAAAAGGCCCTCCATATTGCAAAAGGCCCTCCAGATTGCAAAAGGCCCCCTCCAGATTGCAAAAGGCCCTCCAGATTGCAAAAGGCCCTCCAGATTGCAAAAGGCCCTCCAGATTGCAAAAGGCCCTCCAGATTGCAAAAGGCCCTCCAGATTGCAAAAGGCCCTCCAGATTGCAAAAGGCCCTCCAGATTGCAAAAGGCCCTCCAGATTGCAAAAGGCCCTCCAGATTGCAAAAGGCCCTCCAGATTGCAAAAGGCCCTCCAGATTGCAAAAGGCCGCCCTCCAGATTGCAAAAGGCCCTCCAGATTGCAAAAGGCCCTCCAGATTGCAAAAGGCCCTCCAGATTGCAAAAGGCCCTCCAGATTGCAAAAGGCCCTCCAGATTGCAAAAGGCCCTCCAGATTGCAAAAGGCCGCCCTCCAGATTGCAAAAGGCCCTCCAGATTGCAAAAGGCCCTCCAGATTGCAAAATGCCCCTCCAGATTGCAAAAGGCCCTCCAGATTGCAAAAGGCCGCCCTCCAGATTGCAAAAGGCCCTCCAGATTGCAAAAGGCCCTCCAGATTGCAAAAGGCCGCCCTCCAGATTGCAAAAGGCCCTCCAGATTGCAAAAGGCCCTCCAGATTGCAAAAGGCCCTCCAGATTGCAAAAGGCCCTCCAGATTGCAAAAGGCCCTCCAGATTGCAAAAGGCCCTCCAGATTGCAAAAGGCCCTCCAGATTGCAAAAGGCCCTCCAGATTGCAAAAGGCCCTCCAGATTGCAAAAGGCCCTCCAGATTGCAAAAGGCCGCCTCCAGATTGCAAAAGGCCCTCCAGATTGCAAAAGGCCCTCCAGATTGCAAAAGGCCCTCCAGATTGCAAAAGGCCCTCCAGATTGCAAAAGGCCCTCCAGATTGCAAAAGGCCCTCCAGATTGCAAAAGGCCCTCCAGATTGCAAAAGGCCCTCCAGATTGCAAAAGGCCCTCCAGATTGCAAAAGGCCCTCCAGATTGCAAAAGGCCCTCCAGATTGCAAAAGGCCCTCCAGATTGCAAAAGGCCCTCCAGATTGCAAAAGGCCCTCCAGATTGCAAAAGGCCCTCCAGATTGCAAAAGGCCCTCCAGATTGCAAAAGGCCCTCCAGATTGCAAAAGGCCCTCCAGATTGCAAAAGGCCCTCCAGATTGCAAAAGGCCCTCCAGATTGCAAAAGGCCCTCCAGATTGCAAAAGGCCCTCCAGATTGCAAAAGGCCCTCCAGATTGCAAAAGGCCCTCCAGATTGCAAAAGGCCGCCCTCCAGATTGCAAAAGGCCCTCCAGATTGCAAAAGGCCCTCCAGATTGCAAAAGGCCGCCCTCCAGATTGCAAAAGGCCCTCCAGATTGCAAAAGGCCGCCCTCCAGATTGCAAAAGGCCCTCCAGATTGCAAAAGGCCCTCCAGATTGCAAAAGGCCCTCCAGATTGCAAAAGGCCGCCCTCCAGATTGCAAAAGGCCCTCCAGATTGCAAAAGGCCCCTCCAGATTGCAAAAGGCCCTCCAGATTGCAAAAGGCCCTCCAGATTGCAAAAGGCCCTCCAGATTGCAAAAGGCCCTCCAGATTGCAAAAGGCCCTCCAGATTGCAAAAGGCCCTCCAGATTGCAAAAGGCCCCTCCAGATTGCAAAAGGCCCTCCAGATTGCAAAAGGCCCCTCCAGATTGCAAAAGGCCCTCCAGATTGCAAAAGGCCCTCCAGATTGCAAAAGGCCCTCCAGATTGCAAAAGGCCCTCCAGATTGCAAAAGGCCCTCCAGATTGCAAAAGGCCCTCCAGATTGCAAAAGGCCCTCCAGATTGCAAAAAGGCCCTCCAGATTGCAAAAGGCCCTCCAGATTGCAAAAGGCCCCTCCAGATTGCAAAAGGCCCTCCAGATTGCAAAAGGCCCTCCAGATTGCAAAAGGCCCTCCAGATTGCAAAAGGCCCTCCAGATTGCAAAAGGCCCTCCAGATTGCAAAAGGCCCTCCAGATTGCAAAAGGCCCTCCAGATTGCAAAAGGCCGCCCTCCAGATTGCAAAAGGCCCTCCAGATTGCAAAAGGCCGCCCTCCAGATTGCAAAAGGCCCTCCAGATTGCAAAAGGCCCTCCAGATTGCAAAAGGCCCTCCAGATTGCAAAAGGCCCTCCAGATTGCAAAAGGCCCTCCAGATTGCAAAAGGCCCTCCAGATTGCAAAAGGCCCTCCAGATTGCAAAAGGCCCTCCAGATTGCAAAAGGCCCTCCAGATTGCAAAAGGCCCTCCAGATTGCAAAAGGCCCTCCAGATTGCAAAAGGCCCTCCAGATTGCAAAAGGCCCTCCAGATTGCAAAAGGCCCTCCAGATTGCAAAAGGCCCTCCAGATTGCAAAAGGCCCTCCAGATTGCAAAAGGCCCTCCAGATTGCAAAAGGCCCTCCAGATTGCAAAAGGCCCTCCAGATTGCAAAAGGCCCTCCAGATTGCAAAAGGCCCTCCAGATTGCAAAAGGCCCCTCCAGATTGCAAAAGGCCCTCCAGATTGCAAAAGGCCCCTCCAGATTGCAAAAGGCCCTCCAGATTGCAAAAGGCCCCTCCAGATTGCAAAAGGCCCTCCAGATTGCAAAAGGCCCTCCAGATTGCAAAAGGCCCTCCAGATTGCAAAAGGCCCTCCAGATTGCAAAAGGCCCTCCAGATTGCAAAAGGCCCTCCAGATTGCAAAAGGCCCTCCAGATTGCAAAAGGCCCTCCAGATTGCAAAAGGCCCTCCAGATTGCAAAAGGCCCTCCAGATTGCAAAAGGCCCTCCAGATTGCAAAAGGCCCTCCAGATTGCAAAAGGCCCTCCAGATTGCAAAAGGCCCTCCAGATTGCAAAAGGCCCTCCAGATTGCAAAAGGCCCTCCAGATTGCAAAAGGCCCTCCAGATTGCAAAAGGCCGCCCTCCAGATTGCAAAAGGCCCTCCAGATTGCAAAAGGCCGCCCTCCAGATTGCAAAAGGCCCTCCAGATTGCAAAAGGCCGCCCTCCAGATTGCAAAAGGCCCTCCAGATTGCAAAAGGCCGCCCTCCAGATTGCAAAAGGCCCTCCAGATTGCAAAAGGCCGCCCTCCAGATTGCAAAAGGCCCTCCAGATTGCAAAAGGCCGCCCTCCAGATTGCAAAAAGGCCCTCCAGATTGCAAAAGGCGCCCTCCAGATTGCAAAAGGCCCTCCAGATTGCAAAAGGCCCTCCAGATTGCAAAAGGCCCTCCAGATTGCAAAAGGCCCTCCAGATTGCAAAAGGCCCTCCAGATTGCAAAAGGCGCCCTCCAGATTGCAAAAGCCCTCCAGATTGCAATAGGCCGCCCTCCAGATTGCAAAAGGCCCTCCAGATTGCAAAAGGCCCTCCAGATTGCAAAAGGCCCTCCAGATTGCCAAAGGCCCTCCAGATTGCAAAAGGCCCTCCAGATTGCAAAAGGCCCTCCAGATTGCAAAAGGCCCTCCAGATTGCAAAAGGCCCTCCAGATTGCAAAAGGCCCTCCAGATTGCAAAAGGCCCTCCAGATTGCAAAAGGCCCTCCAGATTGCAAAAGGCCCTCCAGATTGCAAAAGGCCCTCCAGATTGCAAAAGGCCCCTCCAGATTGCAAAAGGCCCTCCAGATTGCAAAAGGCCCTCCAGATTGCAAAAGGCCCTCCAGATTGCAAAAGGCCCTCCAGATTGCAAAAGGCCCTCCAGATTGCAAAAGGCCCTCCAGATTGCAAAAGGCCCTCCAGATTGCAAAAGGCCCCTCCAGATTGCAAAAGGCCCTCCAGATTGCAAAAGGCCCTCCAGATTGCAAAAGGCCCTCCAGATTGCAAAAGGCCCTCCAGATTGCAAAAGGCCCTCCAGATTGCAAAAGGCCCTCCAGATTGCAAAAGGCCCTCCAGATTGCAAAAGGCCCCTCCAGATTGCAAAAGGCCCTCCAGATTGCAAAAGGCCCTCCAGATTGCAAAAGGCCGCCCTCCAGATTGCAAAAGGCCCTCCAGATTGCAAAGGCCTCCAGATTGCAAAGGCCCTCCAGATTGCAAAAGGCCCTCCAGATTGCAAAAGGCCCTCCAGATTGCAAAAGGCCCTCCAGATTGCAAAAGGCCCTCCAGATTGCAAAAGGCCCTCCAGATTGCAAAAGGCCCTCCAGATTGCAAAAGGCCCTCCAGATTGCAAAAGGCCCTCCAGATTGCAAAAGGCCCTCCAGATTGCAAAAGGCCCTCCAGATTGCAAAAGGCCCTCCAGATTGCAAAAGGCCCTCCAGATTGCAAAAGGCCCTCCAGATTGCAAAAGGCCGCCCTCCAGATTGCAAAAGGCCCTCCAGATTGCAAAAGGCCCTCCAGATTGCAAAAGGCCGCCCTCCAGATTGCAAAAGGCCCTCCAGATTGCAAAAGGCCGCCCTCCAGATTGCAAAAGGCCCTCCAGATTGCAAAAGGCCGCCCTCCAGATTGCAAAAGGCCCTCCAGATTGCAAAAGGCCGCCCTCCAGATTGCAAAAGGCCCTCCAGATTGCAAAAGGCCGCCCTCCAGATTGCAAAAGGCCCTCCAGATTGCAAAAGGCCGCCCTCCAGATTGCAAAAGGCCCTCCAGATTGCAAAAGGCCCTCCAGATTGCAAAAGGCCCTCCAGATTGCAAAAGGCCCTCCAGATTGCAAAAGGCCCTCCAGATTGCAAAAGGCCCTCCAGATTGCAAAAGGCCGCCCTCCAGATTGCAAAAGGCCCTCCAGATTGCAAAAGGCCCTCCAGATTGCAAAAGGCCCTCCAGATTGCAAAAGGCCCTCCAGATTGCAAAAGGCCCTCCAGATTGCAAAAGGCCGCCCTCCAGATTGCAAAAGGCCCTCCAGATTGCAAAAGGCCGCCCTCCAGATTGCAAAAGGCCCTCCAGATTGCAAAAGGCCGCCCTCCAGATTGCAAAAGGCCCTCCAGATTGCAAAAGGCCGCCCTCCAGATTGCAAAAGGCCCTCCAGATTGCAAAAGGCCGCCCTCCAGATTGCAAAAGGCCCTCCAGATTGCAAAAGGCCCTCCAGATTGCAAAAGGCCCTCCAGATTGCAAAAGGCCCTCCAGATTGCAAAAGGCCCTCCAGATTGCAAAAGGCCGCCCTCCAGATTGCAAAAGGCCCTCCAGATTGCAAAAGGCCCTCCAGATTGCAAAAGGCCCTCCAGATTGCAAAAGGCCCTCCAGATTGCAAAAGGCCCTCCAGATTGCAAAAGGCCCTCCAGATTGCAAAAGGCCCTCCAAATTGCAAAAGGCCCTCCAGATTGCAAAAGGCCGCTCCAGATTGCAAAAGGCCGCCCTCCAGATTGCAAAAGGCCCTCCAGATTGCAAAAGGCCCTCCAGATTGCAAGGCATTATTGTGAGATATTGGAGTATAGGCACGCCATTTTGATTCCCAGTTACTTTGTTTTAAAATGTTGCACCAAATTAAAATTGTGTGAGTAATAATAGGACCAAAGCGTAATTTACATTGTTTAAGGGATATATCAGTGGAGACCACCTCTTCCAGGGCAATAGGAGACACCATATTCCATTGTTTAAGGGATATATCAGTGGAGACCACCTCTTCCAGGGCAATAGGAGACACCATATTTCTCTCAATACTCAGCCAGGGGGCAGAAGAGTCATGTTTAAACCAATTTCAGATGGGGCGAAATGCTAGGGGCTGGAAATTCAATTTAAAGTTTGGTACAGATAGTTCTTGTACAGTGAGGGAAAAAAGTATTTGATCCCCTGCTGATTTTGTATGTTTGCCCACTGACAAAGACATGATCAGTCTATAATTTTAATGGTAGGTTTATTTAAACCGTGAGAGACAGAATAACAACAAAAAAATCCAGAAAAATGCATGTCAAAAATGTTATAAATTTATTTGCTTTTAATGAGGGAAATAAGTATTTGACCCCTCTGCAAAACATGACTTAGTACTTGGTGGCAAAACCCTTGTTGGCAATCACAGAGGTCAGACGTTTCTTGTAGTTGGCCACCAGGTTTGCACACATCTCAGGAGGGATTTTGTTCCACTCCTCTTTGCAGATCTTCTCCAAATCATTAAGGTTTCAAGGCTGACGTTTGGCAACTCGAACCTTCAGCTCCCTCCACATATTTTCTATGGGATTAAGGTCTGGAGACTGGCTAGGCCACTCCAGGACCTTAATGTGCTTCTTCTTGAGCCACTCCTTTGTTGCCTTGGCCGTGTGTTTTGGGTCATTGTCATGCTGGAATACCCATCCACGACCCATTTTCAATGCCCTGGCTGAGGGAAGGAGGTACTCACCCAAGATTTGACGGTACATGGCCCCATCCATCGTCCCTTTGATGCGGTGAAGTTGTCCTGTCCCCTTAGCAGAAAAACACCCCCAAAGCATAATGTTTCCACCTATGTGGCATAATGTTTGACGGTGGGGATGGTGTTCTTGTGGTCATAGGCAGCTTTCCTCCTCCTCCAAACACGGCGAGTTGAGTTGATGCCAAAGAGCTCGATGTTGGTCTCATCAGACCACAACACTTTCAGCCAGTTCTCCTCTGAATCATTCAGATGTTCATTGGCAAACTTCAGACGGCCCTGTATATGTGCTTTCTTGAGCAGGGGGGACCTTGAAGGCGCTGCATGATTTCAGTCCTTCACGGCGTAGTGTGTTACCAATTGTTTTCTTGGTGACTATGGTCCCAGCTGCCTTGAGATCATTGACAAGATCCTCCCGTGTAGTTCTGGGCTGATTCCTCACCGTTCTCATGATCATTGCAACTCCACGAGGTGAGATCTTGCATGGAGCCCCAGGCCGAGGGAGATTGACAGTTATTTTGTGTTTCTTCCATTTGCGAATAATCGCACCAACTGTTGTCACCTTCTCACCAAGCTGCTTGGCGATGGTCTTGTAGCCCATTCCAGCCTTGTGTAGGTCTACAATCTTGTCCCTGACATCCTTGGAGATCTCTTTGGTCTTGGCCATGGTGGAGAGTTTGATTGATTGCTTCTGTGGACAGGTGTCTTTTATACAGGTAACAAACTGAGATTAGGAGCACTCCCTTTAAGAGTGTGCTCCTAATCTCAGCTCGTTACCTGTATAAAAGACACCTGGAAGCCAGAAATCTTTCTAACTGAGAGGGGGTCAAATACTTATTTCCCTCATTAAAATGCAAATAAATTTATACATGCGTTTTCCTGGATTTTTTTAGTTTTATTCTGTCTCTCACTGTTCAAATAAACCTACCATTAAAATTATAGACAGATAATTTCTTTGTCAGTGGGCAAACATACAAAATCAGCAGGGGATCAAATACTTTTTTCCCTCACTGTATGTCTTTCCCTCTTTGTAAATATATACATTTGATCAGAGATCGTTTACATTTCCATATGCATTTTGAAATTGGACTATGAATTTTATCCCAATAGGCAGCAGTGGTGTAAAGTACTTAAGTAAAAATACTTTAAAGTACATATTTAAGTAGTTTTTTGGGGTATCTGTACTTAAGTATTTATATTTTTGCCCACTTTTACTTTTTACTTCACTACATTCCTAAAGAAATAAAATGTACTTTTTAATCCATACATTTTCCCTGACACTCAAAAGTACTCGTTACATTTTGACACAATATGGTCCAATTCACGCACTTATCAAGAGAACATCCCTGGTCATCCCTACTGCCTCTGATCTGGTGGACTCACTAAACACAAGTGCTTCATTTGTAAATTTTGTCTGAGTGTTGGAGTGTGCCCCTGGCTATCTGTAAATAAAAAACAAAAATAAAATTGTGCCATCTGGTTTGCTTAATATGAGGAATTAGAAATTATGTATACTTTTACCTTTGATACTTAAGTATATTTTAGCAATTCCATTTACTTTTGTTACTTAAGTATAATTTCAACCAAATACTTTTACTCAAGTAGTATCTTACTAGTTGACTTTTACTTTTAATTGAGTATTTTTCTATTAAAGAGTCGTTACTTTTATATGACAATTTAGTACTTTTTCCACCACTGATAGCCAGTAGGGGGAGCCATGGGAAGCATTGAACTACAGACATTCAGCCGTGGCAATATATTGACTTTGACAAAATATATTCTGTCATTTAAAGCACCTGGGATATTATTCCATCTACTGATGTTGGATTGAATTGATTTGAGCCTTCTGTTAAAGTTTCTGTCAATGGTTTTATCTAAAGAAGAAAATACATATCTACTCCCAAATATTTAAAATGGGAAACAATTGGGATTCAATAAGTAGAGATGGAGTCCTCCATCGGGGTCTTGAGAGGCAGTGGAGCTGATTTGGTTAGATACATTTTATAACTTAGGTGAAGCTGAATGTATCTATGATCTTCAATGTGTTTGGGAGCGATTGAGATACATTGTCTAAATACAGTTAAGTATTGTCTGTGTATAATGAGATTAAATTATCAGCAGATTTTAGTTGGTGTTATTTCCTTCGATTGACAAATTGCCAGAGGCTCCATGGATAATAAGATTTGCGAAGATGAAATTGGATCGCCTTGCTGCTGCTTCTAGTGATTCTGAATGGAGCAGAGCAGATATTGCCATGAGAGCACCAAGTGTTACTGTGTGATCAAGCTCTCCGTAGCTGATGTGATCAAGACCTTTAAACAGGTCAACATTCACAAGGCCGCGGGGCCAGACGGATTACCAGGACGTTTCAAGCAGACCACCTAAATGACTACCGTCCCATAGCACTCACGTCTGTAGCCATGAAGTGCTTTGAAAGGCTGGTCATGGCTCACATCAACACCATCATCCCGGAAACACTAGACCCACTCCAATCCGCATTCCGCCCCAACAGATCCACAGATGACGCAATATCAATCGCACTCCACACTGCCCTTTCCCACCTGGACAAAAGGAACACCTACGTGAGAATGCTGTTCATTGACTACAGCTCAGTGTTCAACACCATAGTGCCCTCCAAGCTCATCACTAAGCTAAGGACCCTGGGACTAAACACCTCCCTCTGCAACTGGATCCTGGACTTCCTGACGGGCCGCCCCCAGGTGGTAAGGGTAGGTAACAACACATCTGCCACGCTGATCCTCAACACGGGGGCCCTTCAGGGGTGCGTGCTCAGTCCCCTCCTGTACTCCCTGTTCACCCATGACTGCATGGCCAGGCACGACTCCAACACCATCATTAAGTTTGCCGATGACACAACAGTGGTAGGCCTGATCACCGACAACGATGAGAAAGCCTATAGGGAGGAGGTCAGAGACCTGGCAGTGTGGTGCCAGGACAACAACCTCTCCCTCAACGTGATCAAGACAAAGGAGATGATTGTGGACTACAGGAAAAGGAGGGCCGAACAGGCCCCCATTAACATCGACGGGGCTGTAGTGGAGCGGGTCGAAAGTTCCTTGGTGTCCACATCACCAACAAACTATCATGGTCCAAGCACACTAAGACAGTTGTGAAGAGGGCACGACAAAGCCCCCTCAGGAGACTGAAAAGATTTAGCATGGGTCCTCAGATCCTCAAAATGTTCTAAAGCTGCACCATCGAGAGCATCCTGACCGGTTGCATCACTGCCTGGTATGGCAACTGCTCGGCATCTGACCGCACGGCACTACAGAGGGTAGTGCGTACGGCCCAGTACATCACTGCTGCCAAGCTTCCTGCCATCCAGGACCTATATACTAGGCGGTGTCAGAGGCCCAAAAAATTGTCAAAGACTCCAGTCACCCAAGTCATAGACCAGGGCTGCCCAACCCTCTTCCTGTCGATCTACCGTCCTGTGGGTTTTCAGTCCAACCCTCATTTAATACACCTGATTCTATTTATTAGCTGCTCAACAAGACCTTAACTGGCTGAATCAGATACGCTAAATTAGGGTTGGACTGAAAACCTACAGGACAGTAGATCTCCAGGAAAAGGGTTGGGCAGCCCTGTCATAGACTGTTCTCTCTGCTACCGCACGCCAAGTCTAGGTCCAAAGGCTCCTTAACAGCTTCTACCCCCAAGCCACCGCACGCCAAGTCTAGGTCCAAAGGCTCCTTAACAGCTTCTACCCCCAAGCCACCGCACGCCAAGTCTCTCTGCTACCGCTGCCAAGTCTAGGTCCAAAGGCTCCTTAACAGCTTCTACCCCCAAGCCATAAGACTCCTGAACATCTAATCAAATGGCCATCCGGACTATTTACATTGACACTTCCCCCCCTTTTGTTTTTACACTGCTGCTACTCGCTGTTTATTATCTATGCATAGTAACTTTACCCCTATGTCTTGTTCGTTGAGTACAGGATTGGACCAAGGTGTAGCGTGGAATGCATACATGTTTATTATTAAAGTTAACACATGACAAAACAACAAAAGCAACGTAACGTGAAGCTCACAATGGCTACACACACACAAGCCAAACAAGTGTCAAGATCCCACAACTAAGGTAGACAAAATGGCTGCCTAAGTATGATCCCCAATCAGAGACAATGATCGACAGCTGGTGCGGACTCCGGCCGCAAAACCTAACCTAACAGGGGAGGGACCAGGTGGACATCTAGCCTCGGTGGCGGCTCCGGCTCCGGGCGTGACGTCCTCTCCCTTACTGCCTCCCCGTTGCACCCTTGGTCCGGTCTGGACCTCGGCGCGATGTTTCCCCTCTCAGTCCTCCCACGATGCACCAAGCCCTGTCTGGACCCTGGTGTGGGAGGCCCCGACCCTGGAGAGGGGCCGACGTCTGGGCTTGGACCGGCAATCTTCCCGCGATGCACCAAGCCCTGTCTGGACCCTGGTGTTGGAGGCCCCGACCCTGGAGAGGGGTTGACGTCTGGTTCTGGAGTGGAGCCACTGACCGGAGCTGAACTAGACCCCGGTGGAGCGGACTGCTCTGGCTCCGGACTGGAGCAGCTGACCAGGGTTGGACTAGGCACCGGTAGAGCGGACTGCACTGGCACTGGAGTGGAGCCGCTGACCGGAGCTGAACTGGACCCCAGTAGAGCGGACTGCTTTGGCTCTGGACTGGAGCAGCTGACCAGAGCTGGACTGGGCACCGGTGGAGCGGACTTCTCTGGTCTGGTGCGAGGAGCAGTAACGGGCCGTACCGGACTGGGAACACGCACCACTGGTTTGGTGCGAGGAGCAGTAACGGGCTGTGCTGGACTGGGAACACGCACCACTGGTTTGGTGCGGGGAGCAGTAACGGGCTGTGCCGGACTGGGAACACGCACCACTGGTTTGGTGCGGGGAGCAGTAACGGGCTGTGCCGGACTGGGAACACGCACCACTGGTTTGGTGCGAGGAGCAGTAACGGGCTGTGCCGGACTGGGAACACGCACCACTGGTTTGGTGCGAGGAGCAGTAACGGGCTGTGCCGGACTGGGAACACGCACCACTGGTTTGGTGCGGGGAGCAGGTACGGGCTGTGTCGGACTGGGAACACGCACCACTGGTTTGGTGCGGGGAGCAGGTACGGGCTGTGCCGGACTGGGAACACGCACCACTGGTTGGTTTGACGTACCAGGCTAGGGAGGCGCACTAGTGACACAGTGTGTAGAACCAGAGCAGGATATACTGGACCGTGGAGGCGTACTGGAGGTCTGGAGTGTACAGCTGGCACAACCCGTCCTGGCTGAATGCCCACTTTCGCACGACACGTGCGGGGCGCTGTCACAGGACGCACTGGGCTGAGAAGGCGCACTGGCGACACAGTGTGTATCTCCGCATACCTTGGTTCCTCAATGAACACACGCTCCTTCTGTTGCCTGGCCAGCTCCTCTCTCCATGCATCCACTAAATCCTTCTCCCTACGGGCCTCCTGCAGCGCCTCCTTTTGAAGGGAGCTCTCCTCCTCTATTCTCCCTATCAGCCCCCGTAATGTGGTGGCCTCCTCTCTCAAACTGCTGATCCGCAGGTCTTGGAGGACCTCTACAATAGCGGCCTCCTCCTCTACAGTCAGCCCTTTCACGGCCTCCTGCTGCTTCGTCGACCACCTTGTGTGCCCCCCCAAACATTTTCTTGGGGTTGCCTCTCGGGTCTCCTTCGTCGATTCGCATTTTGGAGTCGCCGTCTTTTCTCCCTCGCTGCCTCTGTTTGCTCCCAAGGAAGGCGATCCATACCTTCCAGTATCTCCTCCCATGTCCAGGTTTCTTCCTTTTCCTGGACACGCTGCTTGGTCCATTGGTGTTGGGATCTTCTGTCACGTTCGTTGAGTACAGGATTGGACCAAGGTGCAGCGAGGAACGCATACATGTTTATTAACTAAGTAAACACACGACAAAACAACAAAAGCAACGTGACGTGAAGCTAACAATGGCTACACACACACACACACACACACACACACACACACACACACACACACACACACACACACACACACACACACACACACACACACACACACACACACACACACACACACACACACACACACACACACACACACACACAAGCCAAACAAGAGTCAAGATCCCACAACTAAGGTAGGCAAAATGGCTGCCTAAGTATGATCCCCAATCAGAGACAACGATCGACAGCTGCCTCTGATTGGGAACCACACCCGGCCAACATAGATCTATACATACTAGATCATACACATAGAAACTCACACCCTGACCAAACCAACGAGAAACAACAGGCATTACAGGTCAAGGCGTGACGGTACCCCCCCCCCCCTAACCCTAACCCTAAACCTCACCCTAACCCCCCCCCCCCCAACCCTAACCCTAACCCCTCTGTTGGGGCGGTATGCATATTGGAGTGGGTCTAGAGTGTCTGGGATGATGGAGACGTGTGCCATAACAAGCCTTTCAAAGTGCTACAGGGCGGTAGTCATTGTGGCATGAAGCCTTAGAGTTCTTGGGAACAGGAATGATGGAGGTCATCTTGAGATGTGGGGATGACAGACTGGGACACGGAGAGGTTGGAAATGACCGTGAAGATGCCTGAGAACACGCCCTCAGTGTTAATCCAGGGCTGACCGTGAAGATGCCTGCCAGCTGTTCTGACCGTGAAGATGCCTGCCAGCTGTTCTGACCGTGAAGATGCCTGCCAGCTGGTCTGACCGTGAAGATGCCTAACAGCTGGTCTGCGCATGCTTTGAGAACACGCCCTCAGTGTTAATCCAGGGCTTTTGATTGGTGAAGCAGCGAACCTTTACTGTGGGGACAACGTCGGCGATAAATTTACTAATGGAGCCGGTGACTGAGGTGGTTAGCTCGTTGATGCTATCGGCGCAGTCCCAGAACATATTCCACTCAGCACTAGCAAAGCAGTCCCAGAACATATTCCACTCAGCACTAGCAAAGCAGTCCCAGAACATATTCCACTCAGCACTAGCAAAGCAGTCCCAGAACATATTCCACTCAGCACTAGCAAAGCAGTCCCTCCCTCCAGCTAGTTGAGGTAATATGTACATGTGGGTAGAGTTAAAGTGACTATGCATAAATCATTAACAGAGTAGCAGCAGCGTAAAAAGATGGGGTGGGGGGGCAGTGCAAATCGTCCGGGTAGCCATGATTAGCTGTTCAGGAGTCTTATGGCTTGGGGGTAGAAGCTGTTGAGAAGTCTTTTGGACCTAGACTTGGCACTCCAGTACCGCTTGCCGTGCGGTAGCAGAGAGAACAGTCTATGACTAGGGTGGCTGGAGTCTTTGACAATTTTGAGGGCCTTCCTCTGACACCGCCTGGTATAGAGGTCCTGGATGGCAGGAAGCTTGGCCCCAGTGATTTACTGGGCCGTACGCACTACCCTCTGTAGTGCCTTGCGGTCGGAGGCCAAGCAGTTGCCATACCAGGCGGTGATTTGTTCATTAAAA
Organism: Coregonus ussuriensis; assembly: GCA_031479575.1. NCBI lineage: Eukaryota > Metazoa > Chordata > Actinopteri > Salmoniformes > Salmonidae > Coregonus > Coregonus ussuriensis. The sequence continues at coordinate 1,505,240 of CM062489.1, forward strand.
TATCTATCTTTTAAACCAGAGTGGTTATTTTTTTCATTAAAATATCTATATTTGTCAACCAGAGTGGTGATCTGTTCTGTTTGAGGAGTTACTGGTAGGTAATAGATAGACCCTGAGGTCATTGTAGCTCTTTTACACTCAGATATTATTAACCCACAGTTACAGAGATTATTAACCCACAGTTACAGAGATTATTAACCCACAGTTACAGAGAGGATTAACCCACAGTTACAGAGATTATTAACCCACAGTTACAGAGATTATTAACCCACAGTTACAGAGAGTATTAACCCACAGTCAGTGTCCCGTTCTTCTGAATCCCCTTGGTTGACCAAGCATGATGGGAATAGACCCTCAGTCAGCAGCCAGGAACATGTAATAGACATTTAAACTGAATTGAGCATCGGCCTCGGAGACTCAACTACCGCTCTCCTTTTTTCTTTAGATTGATATCATCTGTAGTCTTTTGTGTACGTACCAAATGGCACCCTATTCCCTACACAGTGCACTACCCTATGGGCCCTGGTCAAAAGTAGTGCAGTGTATAGGGAATAGGGTGCCATTTGGAATGCAACCTTTATGTAATCAAAGGCCTATGCACAAGGGTTATATATCAAATTGCGCCAGAGTGATTTCCATGACTCCACTAAAATCTCAATGCACTAAAACCCCCCTGGTTTAGCAATTTAATTCAATCACAATGAAAGATGTCCTTCGCTTTTAAAATACCCTACATTTGGCTGAGCTTGTGAACTTGTGCGCATAGGTTTGTGGACATCTGGTTCAATATATGCAGAATTGGCCTCTATTTGAATGAATCACACTGAAAGACACTGAATTATATAGGTATCATCTTCAACATGGTATTTGCAATTTCTTGTCCTCCCCTGTTCTCAACAATACATAATATTACTTTTTGAGAGTATTAGGCTCACAAACATATTTCTCCAGTGATTGCTATAGAGGACTGCAAAATAGGATTTCTATACAATGGAGGACTGGCAAACAACACATCTGTTGGAGCTGAGTTAAATGTTTACAGTCAGTGATAAATATTCAGGCACCATGCACACACACATACACATACACACCATGCACAATGTCCTCCTCCTCCTCCTCCTCCTCCTCCTCCTCCTCCTCCCCCCCTCCCCTCCTCCTCCTCCTCCTCCTCCTCCTCCTCCTCCCCTCCTCCTCCTCCTCCTCCTCCTCCTCCTCCTCCTCCTCCTTCTCCTCCTCCTCCTCTGCTCTGCTGTGCCATTGGGAGCAAAATAGAAATGCATAATTTAAATATAAATTGCCTGATTTACATTCACAATTAGTCAATTTACAGCCTTGGTGGAGGCAATAACCGCCACCTCGCTTCTGACATTCAGCTGGAAATACTGGAATTCCG
>CM062489.1:1511632-1524132 GCA_031479575.1 Coregonus ussuriensis
TCAACTCCAGACAACTCCTACCAACATGTATCCTGTTCTTTTTCCTTTGTAGATATCATGGTGTTTAACACTTCTGTCCTGTACCGTCTCCAATGGTTATTTAATGTATGTGTTGGACAGTTGTGACGATGTATATTACTTTAACCAGCCACAACATTAGTCCCCTCCCTTCCACCCCCTTCTCTCTCTATCCAAAAGGAGAAAAAAAAGCATAATGTTTCTGAGCTGTTTCCTATGTGTATGTGTCAGTGGTAGTTACCCCCTAGTACTTTTAAAGAAGGAAGACGTGTTCATTTTAATGTTTGTCCTAGAAGAAAAGACACAAGCTATCTCCTCAGAGCTGCTACTCTGCTACTCTACAACTGATTCAGATCTCTTCTGAGAACTAGCATGTTTCACGGAATGCTAACCTAAATGTTTTGTACCAGGGATGTACATCAATGTATTTGCACTGTCACAACGGTTATTTCAGCATGCTTCTTTAGGCAAAACATTTTTTTTCTTCTAATGTAGAGCCATAATTGACAGGTTTTTGTACAGTGCTAGTTTATCTGTGTCTTTTCTTTTCTGTAAAGCAGAAAGTGTCGCTAACACAAACCCTCTTATAGTTAATAACGTTTTATTACGGACCATAAATAGCAACAAATTGTAACAACAACTTTTATTTGAGTAGTTTACGGAAAGACAGTGCATGCACATTACTGGACGATGTTGCCTAAGTATTTGTTGTTGTTTTGTTTTTACAGAAAAGGAAAATGGAAGAAAAGAAACAAACATTGAAACTAACTTTCCAAATGCAGATATGTAGAATGATATGAGCTTTAACACAGCAGAGCTCAAGGTAACAGTATTATTACAGAAGATTTACACTGCCTTCAGAAAGTGTTCATACTCTTTGACTTATTCCACATGTTGTGTTACAACCTGATTTAAAATGGATGAAGTCGGGGGTTTTTTTCCCACACCCATCTACACACAGTACCCGATAATGACAGAGTGAAAACATGTTTTTAGAAATGTTTGCGAATTTATTGAAAATTAAATACAAAAAAATATATCTGATTTCCATAAGTATTCACACCCCTGAGTCAATACATGTTAGAATCCCCTTTGGTGGTGATTGCAGTCTTTCTGGGTAAGTCTCTAAGAGCTTTGCACACCTGGAATGTCCAATATTAACACATTATTCTTTAAAGAATTATTCAAGCTCTGTCAAGTTGGCTGTCTAGCAATGATCAGCATCCAACTTGACAGAGCTTGAATAATTATTTAAAGAATAATGTGCAAATATTTTCAAGTCTTGCCATAGATTTTCAAGCCGATTTAAGTCAAAACTGTATTTAGGCCCCTCCAGAACATTCAATGTCGTATTGGGTAACCAACTCCAGCGTATATTTTTTATTTTATTCAACTAGGCAAGTCAGTTAAGAACAAATTCTTATTTACAATGACAGCCTACCCCGGACAACGCTGGGCCAATTGTGCGCCGCCCTATGGGACCGGATTGTGATACAGCCTGGAATCGAACCAGGGTCTGTAGTGATGCCTCTGGCTCTGAGATGCAGCGCCTTAGACCGCTGAGCCACTGCGTTTTAGGTTATTCTTTATGTTATTTAGCAGACGCTCTTATCCAGAGCGACTTACAGTTTCAGTGAGTACATACATTTTTCATACTGGCCCCCCGTGGGAAACGAACCCACAACCCTGGCGTCGCAAGTGCCATGCTCTACCAACTGAGCTACAGGAGGCCCCTTTCTTTAAAAGGCATTGGAAAACCTCTCTGGTCTCTGTGGTTGAATCTGTCTTTGAAATCCACTGCTCGACTGAGGGACCTTACAGATAATTGTATGTGTGGGGTACAGAGATGGGGTAGTCATACAACTTTTTATGTGACTTGTTAAGCAAATCTTTACTCCTGAACCTATTTAGGCCATAACAAAGGGGTTTTATACACTCTTGACTCAAGACATTTCAGCTTTTCATTTTTAATTATTTTGCAACAATTTCTGAAAACCTAATTCCACTTTGACATTATGGGTTATTGTGTGTAGGCCAGTGACACAAAATCTCAATTTAATCCATTTTAATCCCACCTTGTATCATAACAAAATGTGGGAAAAGTCAATACTTTAAGAAGGCACTGTACATAAAAATACGGAAGACAGCCAAAGACAGACACACATCCAGGCCACGTCCAAAATGGCACCCTATACCTGACTAGTGCACTTCTGGTTAAAAGTAGTACACTATATAGGGAATAGGGTTCCATTCTCTGGTCTAAAGTAGTGCACTATATAGGGAATAGGGTGCCATTCTCTGGTCTAAAGTAGTGCACTATATAGGGAATAGGGTGCCATTCTCTGGTCTAAAGTAGTGCACTATATAGGGAATAGGGTGCCATTCTCTGGTCTAAAGTAGTGCACTATATAGGGAATAGGGTGCCATTCTCTGGTCTAAAGTAGTGCACTATATAGGGAATAGGGTGCCATTCTCTGGTCTAAAGTAGTGCACTATATAGGGAATAGGGTGCCATTCTCTGGTCTAAAGTAGTGCACTATATAGGGAATAGTGTGCCATTCTCTGGTCTAAAGTGGTGCACTATATAGGGAATAGGGTGCCATTCTCTGGTCTAAAGTAGTGCACTATATAGGGAATAGGGTGCCATTCTCTGGTCTAAAGTAGTGCACTATATAGGGAATAGGGTGCCAATCTCTGGTCTAAAGTAGTGCACTATATAGGGAATAGGGTGCCATTCTCTGGTCTAAAGTAGTGCACTATATAGGGAATAGGGTGCCATTCTCTGGTCTAAAGTAGTGCACTATATAGGGAATAGGGTGCCATTCTCTGGTCTAAAGTGGTGCACTATATAGGGAATAGGGTGCCATTCTCTGGTCTAAAGTAGTGCACTATATAGGGAATAGGGTGCCATTCTCTGGTCTAAAGTAGTGCACTATATAGGGAATAGGGTGCCAATCTCTGGTCTAAAGTAGTGCACTATATAGGGAATAGGGTGCCATTCTCTGGTCTAAAGTAGTGCACTATATAGGGAATAGGGTGCCATTCTCTGGTCTAAAGTAGTGCACTATATAGGGAATAGGGTGCCATTCTCTGGTCTAAAGTAGTGCACTATATAGGGAATAGGGTGCCATTCTCTGGTCTAAAGTGGTGCACTATATAGGGAATAGGGTGCCATTCTCTGGTCTAAAGTAGTGCACTATATAGGGAATAGGGTGCCATTCTCTGGTCTAAAGTAGTGCACTATATAGGGAATAGGGTGCCAATCTCTGGTCTAAAGTAGTACACTATATAGGGAATAGGGTGCCATTCTCTGGTCTAAAGTAGTGCACTATATAGGGAATAGGGTGCCATTCTCTGGTCTAAAGTAGTGCACTATATAGGGAATAGGGTGCCATTCTCTGGTCTAAAGTAGTGCACTATATAGGGAATAGGGTGCCATTCTCTGGTCTAAAGTAGTGCACTATATAGGGAATAGGGTGCCATGCTCTGGTCTAAAGTAGTGCACTATATAGGGAATAGGGTGCCATTCTCTGGTCTAAAGTAGTGCACTATATAGGGAATAGGGTGCCATTCTCTGGTCTAAAGTAGTGCACTATATAGGGAATAGGGTTCCATTCTCTGGTCTAAAGTAGTGCACTATATAGGGAATAGGGTGCCATTCTCTGGTCTAAAGTAGTGCACTATATAGGGAATAGGGTGCCATTCTCTGGTCTAAAATAGTGCACTATATAGGGAATAGGGTTCCATTCTCTGGTCTAAAGTAGTGCACTATATAGGGAATAGGGTGCCATTCTCTGGTCTAAAGTAGTGCACTATATAGGGAATAGGGTGCCAATCTCTGGTCTAAAGTAGTACACTATATAGGGAATAGGGTGCCATTCTCTGGTCTAAAGTAGTGCACTATATAGGGAATAGGGTGCCATTCTCTGGTCTAAAGTAGTGCACTATATAGGGAATAGGGTGCCATTCTCTGGTCTAAAGTAGTGCACTATATAGGGAATAGGGTGCCATTTCTGGTCTAAAGTAGTGCACTATATAGGGAATAGGGTGCCATGCTCTGGTCTAAAGTAGTGCACTATATAGGGAATAGGGTGCCATTCTCTGGTCTAAAGTAGTGCACTATATAGGGAATAGGGTGCCATTCTCTGGTCTAAAGTAGTGCACTATATAGGGAATAGGGTTCCATTCTCTGGTCTAAAGTAGTGCACTATATAGGGAATAGGGTGCCATTCTCTGGTCTAAAGTAGTGCACTATATAGGGAATAGGGTGCCATTCTCTGGTCTAAAATAGTGCACTATATAGGGAATAGGGTTCCATTCTCTGGTCTAAAGTAGTGCACTATATAGGGAATAGGGTGCCATTCTCTGGTCTAAAGTAGTGCACTATATAGGGAATAGGGTGCCATTCTCTGGTCTAAAGTAGTGCACTATATAGGGAATAGGGTGCCATTCTCTGGTCTAAAGTAGTGCACTATATAGGGAATAGGGTGCCATTCTCTGGTCTAAAGTAGTGCACTATATAGGGAATAGGGTGTCATTTCAAACAACGAAGGACCAAATCCTGAATCATTTTTAAAAGAGGTTCACTTGAAATACCATGGTTATGTGTTGTGGTTGTGTTATTCAAGCTTCCATCAAAACCTGTTTCTGTAATGTTCTCATGAAACACATATTCAACCCTTTTCTGTCCAGTACTGGGCAACCAGCCCTGCTCAGTGTAGGTTGGGAAAACTCAATTTATAAGGAGATGTGTCACTGTCCATGGGACAGGGGACTTTCTGACATTTTAAAACAAAATCGGTAGCCTAGGAATCAGTTTAAACAGTCCAATTCAGTTTGGACTCCAGGATAGGAGCAATATTCACTTATATGGAACATGATAAAATCAATTTTGGGGGATTACTTTGTAAGGTTTCCCATCAGTAAGTGAATTCTGCTTTTTTTCCATTAGACCCAGATATTAGATTATAAATTGCATTCCAAATGGCACCCTAGTCCCTATATAGTGCACTACTTTTGACCAGAAGCCCTATGGACCCTGGTCTAAAGTAGTGCACTACATAGGGAATAAGGTGCCATTTGGAATGCAGAAACAGACTTCACCACACGTCTGTTTTAATCAGTTCAGGGTTGTGACCCACAAATGGGAAATATGTGACTCATGTTACGGCTACCATTCCGCTGCCGGGACGTCTTTGTCATTTTCTGGCTTTATGACATTTGAGATAGTTGTTGCTAACAATTTGTTCATTTCCTTGAACCTCCTCACAGCGACTGAAACAGAATTCAATTCCAACAGATGTCTTATGATTGATAGGAAGAGAGCACTTACCCCTTTCCTGATCCGCATACAGACAGAAGACTCTTCTACCCACAATACCTTGGTGCTAATAGAAACACATATGACTTTTGACCTCTTGGAGGGGGAGGAGTTGTTCCATAGTTTCCATGGTTTCTGCCAGGCAGTTGTTGTTCTTGGGGATTCTCGCCCATTTGTTGCTCATCACTTCTTCCTCTTGTATAACAAGCTGCTCTTGTCCTTGACTCCAAACGGTTGAATTAATCACCCATCTCCTCATGTCTCCTCAGAAAGCCAAGCTGTATAATTTATGTATTTCAAAAGTTATAAAACAGATGTGTTTAATTAATTGTTTTCAGGGTCGAAACCTGGATAAAACAAAACAAAAAAACATTTAAAAAGAAGAAGAAAGTTATATCTTAAATTATTATTTGAAAAGCTCTACCTACTGTTGATCTCCTCTACTCCTTGATCTGTCTGCTCTCCATCTCCTCTACTCCTTGATCTGTCTGTCTCTCCATCTCCTCTACTCCTTGATCTGTCTGTCTCTCCATCTCCTCTACTCCTTGATCTGTCTGTCTCTCCATCTCCTCTACTCCTTGATCTGTCTGTCTCTCCATCTCCTCTACTCCTTGATCTGTCTGCTCTCCATCTCCTCTACTCATTGATCTGTCTGTCTCTCCATCTCCTCTACTCCTTGATCTGTCTGTCTCTCCATCTCCTCTACTCCTTGATCTGTCTGCTCTCCATCTCCTCTACTCCTTGATCTGTCTGTCTCTCCATCTCCTCTACTCCTTGATCTGTCTGTCTCTCCATCTCCTCTACTCCTTGATCTGTCTGCTCTCCATCTCCTCTACTCCTTGATCTGTCTGTCTCTCCATTTCCTCTACTCCTTGATCTGTCTGTCTCTCCATCTCCTCTACTCTTTGATCTGTCTGTCTCTCCATCTCCTCTACTCCTTGATCTGTCTGTCTCTCCATCTCCTCTACTCCTTGATCCGTCTGTCTCTCCATCTCCTCTACTCCTTGATCTGTCTGTCTCTCCATCTCCTCTTCTCCTTGATCTGTGTCTGTTTTGCTACAACCTCTTCGTGGCAAATAGTCTCAGTCCTCTACCTCTGATAGCAGAGCACCAGTCACCAGGCAGACACTGGGCCAGTCAAACCAAATGGGCACGAGAAATAACACGACTAAAACCCAAAGTTGAAGCGCATGCAGCTGTGAAACCATATCACTACTTGGTAACAACACAGACCTCATAATAAATAAAAACCTAAATGAAATAAGATGAAGAAAAATAAAAATAAACGTTTGTTACGTTCCTTTATTGCTTGTCATGTTTATATTAGAATTCCATTGAGAGTTTGATTTGTTGAGTACCACAGATACAATTTTAAATTGTTGATGCTGATTTTAAAAGGAAGGTGTTTTGACTCGAGCAGCGGTCACAGTCGATGAGAAACCTAATTTTTCTCTCCTCTCCTCCTCCCTTCTCATGTTCTCTGTTGTAAGACATGCTAGACTGCTTGTCAATGTTGGTTAAGTTGAATTCATGGGGTTTCGATTTCAAAAACATGGAACTGCATTCGAAATAATTAAAGTCTAGTGAATTTTACACATGCCTGTTTTTTTCACAATTTGTATCATATAAAATGTCATTTTTATTGTCCTATGTGTAAAAACGTGGGAAATAAGGAAAGGTGGGGGGGCAGATGGAATAAGGAGGGGTGGGGGGGCAGTTGGAATAAGGAGGGGTGGGGGGCAGTTGGAATAAGGAGGGGTGGGGGCAGTTGGAATAAGGAGGGGTGGGGGGGCAGTTGGAATAAGGAGGGGTGGGGACAGTGGAATTAAGGAGGGGTGGGGGAAGTTGAATTATGGAGGGGAGAGATAGTTGGATGTTTTGGGGCTGTCGCTGGGCAACACGGACTTTCAACTCCCTCCAAAGATTTTCTATGGGGTTGAGATCTGGAGACTGGCTAGGCCACTCCAGGACCTTGAAATGCTTCTTACGAAGCCACTCCTTCGTTGCCCGGGCGGTGTGTTTGGGATCATTGTCATGCTGAAAGACCCACCCACGTTTCATCTTCAATGCCCTTGCTGATGGAAGGAGGTTTTCACTCAAAATCTCACGATACATGGCCCCATTCATTCTTTCCTTTACACGGATCAGTCGTCCTGGTCCCTTTGCAGAACAACAACCCCAAAGCATGATGTTTCCACCCCCATGCTTCACAGTAGGTATGGTGTTCTTTGGATGCAACTCAGCATTCTTTGTCCTCCAAACACGACGAGTTGAGTTTTTACCAAAAAGTTATATTTTGGTTTCATCTGACCATATGACATTCTCCCAATCCTCTTCTGGATCATCCAAATGCACTCTAGCAAACTTCAGACGGGCCTGGACATGTACTGGCTTAAGCAGAGGGACACGTCTGGCACTGCAGGATTTGAGTCCCTGGCGGCGTAGTGTGTTACTGATGGTAGGCTTTGTTACTTTGGTCCCAGCTCTCTGCAGGTCATTCACTAGGTCCCCCCGTGTGGTTCTGGGATTTTTGCTCACCGTTCTTGTGATCATTTTGACCCCACGGGATGAGATCTTGCGTGGAGCCCCAGATCGAGGGAGATTATCAGTGGTCTTGTATGTCTTCCATTTCCTAATAATTGCTCCCACAGTTGATTTCTTCAAACCAAGCTGCTTACCTATTGCAGATTCAGTCTTCCCAACCTGGTGCAGGTCTACAATTTTGTTTCTGGTGTCCTTTGACAGCTCTTTGGTCTTGGCCATAGTGGAGTTTGGAGTGTGACTGTTTAAGGTTGTGGACAGGTGTCTTTTATACTGATAACAAGTTCAAACAGGTGCCATTAATACAGGTAACGAGTGGAGGACAGAGGAGCCTCTTAAAGAAGAAGTTAAAGGTCTGTGAGAGCCAGAAATCTTGCTTGTTTGTAGGTGACCAAATACTTATTTTCCACCATAATTTGCAAATAAATTCATAAAAAATCATACAATGTGATTTTCTGGATTTTTTTTCTCAATTTGTCTGTCATACTTGACGTGTACCTATGATGACAATTACAGGCCTCTCTCATCTTTTTAAGTGGAAGAACTTGCACAATTGGTGGTTGACTAAATACTTTTTTCCCCCACTGTAGATGATATGACTTAGGGATCAGACATAACGATGGGGGGGGATAGGTTAGGGTCTCTGAAAAAATGTTGATGAAAAAATATATACTACATCTACTATATCAGAACATCTACTATATCAGAACATCTACAATATCAGAATATCTACTATATAAGAACATCTACTATATAAGAACATCTACTATATCATAACATCTACTATGTCAGAATGTCTACTATATCAGAACATCTACTATATCAGAACATCTACTATATATATCAAAACATCTACTATATCAGAACATCTACTATATCAGAATGTCTAGTATATCAAAACATCTACTATATCAGAACATCTACTATGTCCGAACATCTACAATATCAGAACATGTACTATGTCAGAACATCTACTATATCAGCACATCTACTATATCAGAACATCTACTATGTCAGAACATCTACTATATCAGAACATCTACTATATCTGAACATCTACTATATCAGAACGTCTACTATATCAGAACATCTACTATATCAGAACATCTACTATGTCAGAACATCTACAATATCGGAACATCTACTATATTGGAACATCTACTATATCAGAACATCTACTATATCAGAACATCTACTATATCAGAACATCTACAATATCAGAATATCTACTATATCAGAACATCTACTATATCAAAACATCTACTATATCAGAACATCTACTATATCAGAATGTCTAGTATATCAAAACATCTACTATATTAGAACATCTACTATGTCAGAACATCTACAATATCAGAACATGTACTATGTCAGAACATCTACTATATCAGCACATCTACTTTATCAGAACATCTACTATGTCAGAACATCTACTATATCAGAACATCTACTATTTCAGAACATCTACTATATCAGAACGTCTACTATATCAGAACATCTACTATATCTGAACATCTACTATATCGGAACATCTACAATATCGGAACATCTACTATATTGGAACATCTACTATGTCAGAACATCTACTATATCAGAACATCTACTATATCGGAACATCTACGATATTGGAACATCTACTATATCAGAACATCTACTATATCAGAACATCTACTATATAAGATCATCTACTGTATCATAACATCTACTGTATCAGAACATCTACTATATCAGAACGTCAACTATATCAGAACATCTACTATATCAGAACATCTACTATATCTGAACATCTACAATATCGGAACATCTATTATGTCAGAATGTCTAGTATATCAAAACATCTACTATATCAGAACATCTACTATGTCAGAACATCTACAATATCAGAACATGTACTATGTCAGAACATCTACTATATCAGCATATCTACTATATCAGAACATCTACTATGTCAGAACATCTACTATATCAGAACATCTACTATATCTGAACATCTACTATATCAGAACGTCTACTATATCAGAACATCTACTATATCAGAACATCTATTATATCTGAACATCTACAATATCGGAACATCTACTATATTGGAACATCTACTATATCAGAACATTTACTATATCAGAACATCTACTATATCAGAACATCTACAATATCAGAATATCTACTATATCAGAACATCTACTATATCAGAACATCTACTATATCAAAACATCTACTATATCAGAACATCTACTATATCAGAATGTCTAGTATATCAAAACATCTACTATATTAGAACATCTACTATGTCAGAACATCTACAATATCAGAACATGTACTATGTCAGAACATCTACAATATCAGCACATCTACTATATCAGAACATCTACTATGTCAGAACATCTACTATATCAGAACATCTACTATTTTAGAACATCTACTATATCAGAACGTCTACTATATCAGAACATCAACTATATCTGAACATCTACTATATCGGAACATCTACAATATCGGAACATCTACTATATTGGAACATCTACTATGTCAGAACATCTACTACATCAGAACATCTACTATATCGGAACATCTACGATATTGGAACATCTACTATATCAGAACATCTACTATATCAGAACATCTACTATATAAGATCATCTACCGTATCATAACATCTACTGTATCAGAACATCAACAATATCAGAACGTCTACTATATCAGAACATCTACTATTTCAGAACATCTACTATGTCAGAACATCTACTATATCAGAACATCTACTATATCAGAATATCTACTATATCAGAACATCTACATTATCAGAACCTATGCTGTATCAGAACATCTACAATATCAGAACATTTACTATATAAGAACATCTACTATATAAGAACATCTCTATATCAGAACATCTACTATGTCAGAACATCTACTATATCAGAACGTCTACATTATCAGAACATCTACTATTTCAGAACATCTACTATGTCAAAACATCTACTATATAAGAACATCTACTATATCAGAATGTCTACTATATCAGAACATCTACAATATCAGAACATCTACTATATCAGAACATCTACTATATAAGAACGTCTCTATGTCATTTTTTGTATTAGTCTAAGCAGTTTGATTCATGTTAGTCTAAGCAGTTTGAGTCATATTAGTCTAAGCAGTTTGATTTGTATTAGTAGAAGCAGTTTGATTCGTATTAGTCCAAGCAGTTAGATTTGTATTAGTATAAACAGTTTGATTCGTATTAGTCTAAGCAGTTTGATTTGTATTAGTCTAAGCAGTTTGATTCATATTAGTCTAAGCAGTTTGATTCATATTAGTCTAAGCAGTTTGATTTGTATTAGTCTAAGCAGTTTGATTTGTATTAGTCTAAGCAGTTTGCTTTGTATTAGTCTAAGCAGTTCGCTTTGTATTAGTCTAAGCAGTTTGATGTGTATTAGTCCAAGCAGTTTGCTTTGTATTAGTGTAAGCAGTTTGATGTGTATTAGTCGAAGCAGTTTGCTTTGTATTAGTCTAAGCAGTTTGATTTGTATTAGTCTAAGCAGTTTGATGTGTATTAGTTTAAGCAGTTTGATTCATATTAGTCTAAGCAGTTTGCTTTGTATTAGTATAAGCAGTTTGATCTGTATTAGTCTAAGCAGTTTGATTTGTATTAGTATAAGCAGTTTGCTTTGTATTAGTCTAAGCAGTTTGATTCATATTAGTCTAAGCAGTTTGCTTTGTATTAGTCTAAGCAGTTTGATGTGTATTAGTCTAAGCAGTTTGATGTGTATTAGTCTAAGCAGTGTGATTCATATTAGTCTAAGCAGTTTGCTTTGTATTAGTCTGAGCAGTTTGATTTGTATTAGTCTAAGCAGTTTGATTTGTATTAGTATAAGCAGTTTGCTTTGTATTAGTCTAAGCAGTTTGCTTTGTATTAGTATAAGCAGTTTGCTTTGTATTAGTCTAAGCAGTTTGATGTGTATTAGTCTAAGCAGTTTGATCTGTATTAGTCTAAGCAGTTTGATTTGTATTAGTCTAAGCAGTTTGCTTTGTATTAGTATAAGCAGTTTGCTTTGTATTAGTCTAAGCAGTTTGATTCATATTAGTCTAAGCAGTTTGCTTTGTATTAGTATAAGCAGTTTGATCTGTATTAGTCTAAGCAGTTTGATTTGTATTAGTCTAAGCAGTTTGATTCATATTAGTCTAAGCAGTTTGCTTTGTATTAGTATAAGCAGTTTGCTTTGTATTAGTCTAAGCAGTTTGATGTGTATTAGTCTAAGCAGTTTGCTTTGTATTAGTATAAGCAGTTTGATTTGTATTAGTCTAAGCAGTTTGCTTTGTATTAGTCTAAGCAGTTTGATTTGTATTAGTATAAGCAGTTTGCTTTGTATTAGTCTAAGCAGTTTGCTTTGTATTAGTCTAAGCAGTTTGCTTTGTATTAGTCTAAGCAGTTTGATGTGTATTAGTATAAGCAGTTTGATTTGTATTAGTCTAAGCAGTTTGCTTTGTATTAGTCTAAGCAGTTTGATTTGTATTTGTATAAGCAGTTTGCTTTGTATTAGTCTAAGCAGTTTGCTTTGTATTAGTCTAAGCAGTTTGCTTTGTATTAGTCTAAGCAGTTTGCTTTGTATTAGTCTAAGCA
>CM062489.1:1526632-1594523 GCA_031479575.1 Coregonus ussuriensis
AAAATGCAAGAACACTATAGCTGAGTTACAGTAAGAGGGAATCAAGAAATGTCTGAGAATGGAATTCTAAATACAAGTGTGTTTAATTACTTTGTGAAATGAATGGATTCACATACAAAGCATACATCTTAAGTTACAAGCATTAACAAGCATTACAAGACATTATTCTAAGCAGGGTCAGAGAGGGGGGATGGTGGGTCCCAGTGGGATATTGATCAGCCTCAGGGAGCTGGTGGGTCCCAGTGGGATATTGATCAGCCTCAGGGAGCTGGTGGGTCCCAGTGGGTTATTGATCAGCCTTAGGGAGCTGGTTTGTCCCAGTGGGATATTGATCAGCCTCAGGGAGCTGGTTTGTCCCAGTGGGATATTGATCAGCCTCAGGGAGCTGGTGGGTCCCAGTGGGATATTGATCAGCCTCAGGGAGCTGGTTTGTCCCAGTGGGATATTGATCAGCCTCAGGGAGCTGGTGGGTCCCAGTGGGATATTGATCAGCCTCAGGGAGCTGGTGGGTCCCAGTGGGATATTGATCAGCCTCAGGGAGCTGGTTTGTCCCAGTGGGATATTGATCAGCCTCAGGGAGCTGGTTTGTCCCAGTGGGATATTGATCAGCCTCAGACCAGAGCTAGAAGGTCTACGCATGTAACCTACAGTGTAATGCTAACAGGAAACCTGTTGTGTCCTCTAATAGGATGATATTAGGAAGGTTTGTTGTTTAATGAAAACATACTGTAAGACAGAGGGGAACCAGCTGTGATATACACTCAGTGGCCAGTTTATTAGGTACACCACCCCGTTCACGACAATGGTTCGCTCCTACAGACAGTGAGTCACGTGGTCGTGTCTTGCTATATAAAGCAGGCAGACAGGCATCAAGTCATTCAGTGACTGTTCCATTGAACGTTAGAATGGGCAAAACTTTGAGTGTGATATGATCATCGGTGCGCCGGTTCCAGTATCTCAGAAACAGCCAGCCTCCTGGGCTTTTCACACGACAGTGTCTAGGGTTTACTGAAAATGGTGTGACAAACAAAAATCCAGTCAGTGGCAGTCCTGTGCGTGAAAACAGCTCGTTGATGAGAGGTTGAAGGAGAATGGTGCAAGCTAACAGGCGGGCCACAAACAGGCGGGCCACAAACAGGCGGGCCACAAACAGACACATAACGGCGCAGTACAACAGTGGTGTGCAGAACGGCATCTCGGAACGCACAACTTGGCGGTCCTTGTCACGGATGGGCTATTGCAGCAGACGACCACACCGGGTTCCACTCCTATCAGCTAAAAACAAGAAGAAGCGGCTCCAGTGGACAGGCCATCACCAACACTGGACAACTGAGGACTGGAAAAACATCACCTGGTCCGACGAATCCCGGTTCCTGTTGCGTCATGCTGATGGCAGAGTCAGTCCTGCCTGGTGTCAACAGTACCTGCTGATGGCTGCGGTGTAATGGTGTGGGGAATGTTTTCCTGGCACACATTAGGTCCCTTGATACCAGTTGGGAAATGTTTCCATGCCCCGTCAAATTCTGGCTGTTCTGGAGGCAAAGGGGGGTCCGACCCGGTACCAGATGGGTGTACCTAATAAACTGGCCACTGAGTGTATCTCAAGGTTTTATTATTTGTTTGGCTGTCTTGTATGTAAATGTAATGTAATGTTGTACACATTCACAGCTAAAAGCTGAATTGTAGTACACAGACAAAAATATTGAATACAAAAGGAGATAGAAGTTAGTTGAAGAAGTCTCTACTCTTGACAGCTTCAGATGGTAAACCACCATGATACACATGTTATAGTGATAGTGATATACCACCATGATACACATATTATGGTTACAGTACAAAAGAGAAGAGCAGCCTTATCTGGACATGTAGCCGTATGAAAGTATACATATTTCTCACAATGAGCTGAATCTCAGGAGGCTGAAAAGATTTGGCATGGGCCCTCAGATCAGGTCCTCAAAAAAAGTTATACAGCTGCACCATCGAGAGCATCCTGACTGGTTGCATCACCACCTGGTATGGCAACTGCTCTGCATCTGACCGCAAGGCACTACAGAGGGTAGTGCGTACGGCCCAGTACTTCACTGGGGCCAAGCTTCCTGCCATCCAGGACCTCTATACCAGGCGGTGTCAGAGGAAGGCCCTAAAAATTGTCCGACTCCAGCCACCCTAGTCATAGACTGTTCTCTCTGCTACCGCACGGCAAGCAGTACCAATGCACCAAGTCTGGAACCAATACTGTATATAGGCTTATATATCAATCTAGAACAGGATTATCTATTTTGGATGCAATTTGAATTGAGGGAGAGAGCGAAAGACTGTGAGAGATTTAAAGCAACGATATAGGAGTGTTTTAAAACTCTGCAGCTGCAATACATAAAAAAACACATTTACAATTGAAAAATAAAGGTGATCCCCGAAAGCCAGAAGGAGATGGGTCAATTAGACGCGCATTCGGTCTTTATATTACTGTAGCATAGGCTAGATGGTATACTGAGATGGACTGTTACCATGATGAGATGATAGATGGTATACTGAGATGGACTGTTACCATGATGAGATGATAGATGGTATACTGAGATGGACTGTTACCATGATGAGATGATAGATGGTATACTGAGATGGACTGTTACCATGATGAGATGATAGATGGTATACTGAGATGGACTGTTACCATGATGAGATGATAGATGGTATACTGAGATGGACTGTTACCATGATGAGATGATAGATGGTATACTGAGATGGACTGTTACTATGATGCGATGATAGATGGTATACTGAGATGTGCTGTCGGTCCCCACCCTGAGCGTTGATGATTGATCCTGCAGTGACCAGAGAAAAGGTCGTAGAGAAGCCAGATTTAGACATCGCATATAATTTAACAGTTCCATTTCACGTCATGCTGTTCATATAAATAATGTATTACCAGCATCTAACAGTTATTTATCCCGGGAAATGGGAGTGGTTTTGGGCGGTAAATCTCTGTAACCGGGTTCCTGCCATTGAACTCTACCACATATGTCTATATACACACAACATTCACTGACATGCATGCTGACGCCACACACTCACACTCACACACACACACACACGCTGCTGCTACTGTCTATTACCTATCCTGTTGACTAGTCACTGTATCCCTCCTATATGTACTAAATTTAGCTACCTAATAATAATAATAATAATATGCCATTTAGCAGACGCTTTCATCCAAAGCGACTTACAGTCATGCGTGCATACATTTATTTGTGTATGGGTGGTCCCGGGGTTCGAACCCACTACCTTGGCGTTACAAGCGCCGTGCTCTACCAGCTGAGCTACAGAGGACCACAATTACCTCGTACCCCTGCACATCGACTCGGTACTCCCTGTATACACTGCCTTCGGAAAGTATTCAGATCCCTTGACTTGTTCCACATTATGTTACGTTACAACCTTATTGTGATGAGTGTGATGGAAGTCAGGCGCAGGAGGGTAATCACCGAATACAGAGTTTATTCCTTCGTAGACACACAAATGCGTTCAAATAGCGATCAACGAAACAGGCACAGGGGAAACTACCATCCCTGGGAAATACACTGTAATGGATATCCAACAATCCATAGGCACAGGGGAAAATCTACCCTGGCAACAATATGTTACGAGTAGCTCCACCGAGCTACACTACTCTCACAAATAACAATCACCCACAAGGACAAGGGGGCAGAGGGAACACTTATACACAGACTAATGAGGGGATAGGAACCAGGTGTGTATGATTGACAAGACAAGACAAATGTGATGATGATTGGGGCGGCAGTGGTTAGTAAGCCGGTGACGACGAACGCCGAAGCCTACCCGAATAAGGAGGGGAGGCAGCCTCGGCCGAAGTCGTGACACTTATTCTAAAATGGATTAAATATTTTTGTTTCCTCATCAATCTACACGCAATACCCCATAATGACAAAGCAAAAACTGGTTTTTAGAAATGCAAATTTATTAAAAATAAAAACAGAAATACCGTATTTACATAAATATTTAGACCCTTTGCTATGAGACTGGAAATTGAGCTCAGGTGCTTCCTGTTTCCATTGATCATCCTTGAGATGTTTCTACAACTTGATTGGAGTCCACCTGTGGTAAATCCAATCGATTGGACATGATTTGGAAAGGCACACACCTGTCTATATAAGGTCCCACAGTTGACAGTACATGTCAGAGCAAAAACCAAGCCAAGAGGTCGAAGGAATTGTCCGTAGAGCTCCAAGACAGGATTGTGTCGAGGCACAGATCTGGGGAATGGTACCAAAACATTTCTGCAGCATTGAAGGTCCCCAAGAACACAGTGGCCTCCATCATTCTTAGATGGAAGAAGTTTGGAACCACCAAGACTCTTCCTAGAGCTGGCTGCCCAGCCAAACTGAGCAATCGGGGGAGAAGGGCCTTGGTTAGGGAGGTGACCAAGAACCCGATGGTCACTCTGACAGAGCTATAGAGTTCCTCTGTGCAGATGGGAGAACCTTCCAGATGGACAACCATCTCTGCAGCACTCCACCAATCAGGCTGTCACGGTTTCGGCCGAGGCTGCCTCTCTTCCTTGCTCGGGCAGGCTTCGGCGGTCGTCGTCTCCGGAGTACTAGCTGCCACCGTTGAATGTTTCTATGTTCGTTTGGTTTTGTCTTTATTATGTACACCTGTTTTCGTTTAGCGCTAATTAGTGTCCTATAAGTTCTCGTTGTGTTTGTCAGGTGTTGTGTGTGATTGTTTCGCTGTCGTGTTTGTGCGCTACTGTTTACCGTTTGCTCCTTGTAGCTTTCCTCCTCTGTTAAGGAGGGTATTATCGCACATGTTTAGTGCGCCCTTTTGTTTACGCCTGTGTGCGGATTTTCTCGCCTCCGGGCTTTTGGCTCGTGTATTTGAGTGTGCTTTCACTAAAGTCTTTTGGACTTCTTTTCTGCGTCCTGCGCCTGATTCCCGCACCACACCCACCTACAGCACCCACTGACACAGGCCTTTATGGTAGAGTGGCCAGACGGAAGCCACTCCTCAGTAAAAGGCACATGACAGCCCGCTAGGAGATTGCCAAAAGGCAGCTAAAGACTCTCAGACCATGAGAAACAAGATTCTCTGGTCTGATGTAACCAAAATTGAACTCTTTGGACTGAATTCCAAGCATCACATCTGGAGGAAACCTGGCACCATTCCTACGGTGAAGCATGGTGGTGGCAGCATCATGCTGTGGGGATGTTCTTCCGCGGCAGGGACTGGGAGACTAGTCAGGATCGAGGCAAAGATGAACGGAGCAAAGTACAGAGAGATCCTTGATGAAAACCGGCTCCAGAGTGCTCAGGACCTCAGACTTAGGCAAAGTTTCACCTTCCAACAGGACAACAACCCTAAGCACACAGCCAAGGCAATGCAGGAGTTGCTTCGGGACAAGTCTCTGAATGTTCTTGAGTGGCCCAGCCAGAGCCCGGACTTGAACCCGATCGAACGTCTCTGGAGAGACCTGAAAATAGCTGTGCAGCGACGCTCCCATCCAACCTGACAGAGCTTGAGAGGATCTGCAGAGAAGAATGGGAGAAATTCCCCAAATACAGGTGTACCAAGCTTGTAGCGTCATACCCAAGAAGACTCAATGCTGTAATTGCTGCCAAAGGTGCTTCAACAAAGTACTGAGTAAAGGGTCTGAATACTTATGTAAATGTTATTTTCTACTCCCTGTATATAACCATGTTATTTTCTACTTCCTGTATATATAACCATGTTATTTTCTACTTCCTGTATATAACCATGTTATTTTCTACTTCCTGTATATAACCATGTTATTGTCTACTCCCTGTATATAACCATGTTATTTTCTACTTCCTGTATATATTCATGTTATTTTACTATTTTTGTTATTCCTTATTAACTGTGTATTTGTTCCTTGTGTCACTATTTCTATATTTTATTTAAAAAACGATCTTATCTTTCTCTCTGCATTGTTGGAAAAGGACCTGTAAGTAAGCATTTCACTGTTAGTCCGCACCTGTTGTTTACGAAGCACGTGACAAATAACATTTGATTTGATCTCATTTAACACTGAATTAATAATGTCCGGAAATAATCAATCAATCAATTGATTTCTGTACATCCGCATGGGTCATCCATTTTTCTACCCACTTAAATAAAATATTCAATTGATCTTTTCATGGAGTAGAAATCACTTAATTTTTCATGTTGATAATAAATGGCTTCAAATTATTCCTTGAAAGCTGTTCGCCTCCTATTTCGCTGTGCCTGTCACAAAACTGCCCTCCCCCTGAGTCAAAGCTATTAGAGCAGAGAGAAGGGATACACTTTAAATGTAATTTAATTGTTATGTCTTTTTTATAATTAATATTTTATCTAATGGATCAAATACTGATTCATTCTATTCCATTTGTCATCTGTCATCATCTTTGTGTGGGCTCTGCTCTGACTGGCATGCTTTTTGACATCATTAGTTTCCTGTCTGAGTCTATAACCCTAACCCTAACCTGTCTGAGTCTCTAACCCTAACCTGTCTGAGTCTCTAACCCTAACCTGTCTGAGTCTCTAACCCTAACCTGTCTGAGTCTATAACCCTAACCTGTCTGGGTCTCTAACCCTAACCTGTCTGAGTCTATAACCCTAACCTGTCTGAGTCTCTAACCCTAACCCTAACCTGTCTGAGTCGATAACCCTAACCTGTCTGAGTGTATAACCCTAACCTGTCTGAGTCTATAATCCTAACCTGTCTGAGTCTATAACCCTAACCTGTCTGAGTGTATAACCCTAACCTGTCTGAGTCTATAACCCTAACCTGTCTGAGTCTACAACCCTAACCTGTCTGAGTCTATAACCCTAACCTGTCTGAGTCTATAACCCTAAACCTAACCTGTCTGAGTCTATAACCCTAACCTGTCTGTCTCTAACCCTAACCCTAACCTGTCTGAGTCTCTAACCCTAACCTGTCTGAGTCTCTAACCCTAACCTGTCTGAGTCTATAACCCTAACCTGTCTGAGTCTATAACCCTAACCTGTCTGAGTCTCTAACCCTAACCTGTCTGAGTCTATAACCCTAACCTGTCTGAGTCTATAACCCTAACCTGTCTGAGTCTATAACCCTAACCTGTCTGAGTCTCTAACCCTAACCTGTCTGAGTCTATAACCCTAACCTGTCTGAGTCTCTAACCCTAACCCTAACCTGTCTGAGTCTATAACCCTAACCTGTCTGAGTCTATAACCCTAACCTGTCTGAGTCTATAACCCTAACCTGTCTGAGTCTCTAACCCTAACCTGTCTGAGTCTATAACCCTAACCTGTCTGAGTCTCTAACCCTAACCTGTCTGAGTCTATAACCCTAACCTGTCTGAGTCTCTAACCCTAACCTGTCTGAGTCTCTAACCCTAACCTGTCTGAGTCTATAACCCTAACCTGTCTGAGTCTCTAACCCTAACCTGTCTGTCTATAACCCTAACCTGTCTGAGTCTCTAACCCTAACCTGTCTGAGTCTCTAACCCTAACCTGTCTGAGTCTCTAACCCTAACCTGTCTGAGTCTCTAACCCTAACCCTAACCTGTCTGAGTCTCTAACCATAACCTGTCTGTCTATAACCCTAACCTGTCTGGGTCTCTAACCCTAACCCAAACCTGTCTGAGTGTATAACCCTAACCTGTCTGAGTCTCTAACCCTAACCTGTCTGTCTCTAACCCTAACCTGTCTGAGTCTATAACCCTAACCTGTCTGAGTGTATAACCCTAACCTGTCTGAGTCTATAACCCTAACCTGTCTGAGTGTATAACCCTAACCTGTCTGAGTCTCTAACCCTAACCTGTCTGTCTATAACCCTAACCTGTCTGAGTCTCTAACCCTAACCCTAACCTGTCTGAGTCTATAACCCTAACCTGTCTGAGTCTATAACCCTAACCTGTCTGAGTCTATAACCCTAACCTGTCTGAGTGTATAACCCTAACCTGTCTGAGTCTCTAACCCTAACTTGTCTGACTATAACCCTAACCTGTCTGAGTCTATAACCCTAACCTGTCTGTCAATAACCCTAACCTGTCTGAGTCTATAACCCTAACCTGTCTGAGTCTATAACCCTAACCTGTCTGAGTCTATAACCCTAACCTGTCTGAGTCTATAACCCTAACCTGTCTGAGTCTCTAACCCTAACCTGTCTGAGTCTATAACCCTAACCTGTCTGAGTCTCTAACCCTAACCTGTCTGTCTATAACCCTAACCTGTATGAGTCTCTAACCCTAACCTGTCTGAGTCTCTAACCCTAACCTGTCTGAGTCTCTAACCCTAACCCTAACCTGTCTGAGTCTCTAACCCTAACCTGTCTGTCTATAACCCTAACCTGTCTGGGTCTCTAACCCTAACCCTAACCTGTCTGAGTGTATAACCCTAACCTGTCTGAGTCTCTAACCCTAACCTGTCTGTCTCTAACCCTAACCTGTCTGAGTCTATAACCCTAACCTGTCTGAGTGTATAACCCTAACCTGTCTGAGTCTATAACCCTAACCTGTCTGAGTCTATAACCCTAACCTGTCTGTCTATAACCCTAACCTGTCTGAGTCTCTAACCCTAACCCTAACCTGTCTGAGTCTATAACCCTAACCTGTCTGAGTCTATAACCCTAACCTGTCTGAGTCTAGAACCCTAACCTGTCTGAGTGTATAACCCTAACCTGTCTGAGTCTCTAACCCTAACCTGTCTGTCTATAACCCTAACCTGTCTGAGTCTATAACGCTAACCTGTCTGTCAATAGCCCTAACCTGTCTGAGTCTATAACCCTAACCTGTCTGAGTCTATAACCCTAACCTGTCTGAGTCTATAACCCTAACCTGTCTGTCTATAACCCTAACCTGTCTGAGTCTATAACCCTAACCTGTCTGTCTATAACCCTAACCTGTCTGAGTCTATAACCCTAAACCTAACCTGTCTGAGTCTATAACCCTAACCTGTCTGAGTCTCTAACCCTAACCTGTCTGTCTATAACCCTAACCTGTCTGAGTCTCTAACCCTAACCCTAACCTGTCTGAGTCTATAACCCTAACCTGTCTGAGTCTATAACCCTAACCTGTCTGAGTCTCTAACCCTAACCTGTCTGTCTATAACCCTAACCTGTCTGAGTCTATAACCCTAACCTGTCTGAGTCTCTAACCCTAACCTGTCTGTCTATAACCCTAACCTGTCTGAGTCTATAACCCTAACCTGTCTGTCTATAACCCTAACTTGTCTGAGTCTATAACCCTAACCTGTCTGAGTCTATAACCCTAACCTGTCTGTCTCTAACCCTAACCTGTCTGAGTCTCTAACCCTAACCTGTCTGAGTCTCTAACCCTAACCTGTCTGAGTCTATAACCCTAACCTGTCTGAGTCTATAACCCTAACCTGTCTGTCTATAACCCTAACCTGTCTGAGTCTCTAACCCTAACCCTAACCTGTCTGAGTCTATAACCCTAACCTGTCTGAGTCTATAACCCTAACCTGTCTGAGTCTATAACCCTAACCTGTCTGAGTGTATAACCCTAACCTGTCTGAGTCTCTAACCCTAACCTGTCTATCTATAACCCTAACCTGTCTGAGTCTCTAACCCTAACCTGTCTGAGTCTATAACCCTAACCTGTCTGTCTATAACCCTAACCTGTCTGAGTCTCTAACCCTAACCTGTCTGAGTCTATAACCCTAACCTGTCTGAGTCTCTAACCCTAACCTGTCTGAGTCTATAACCCTAACCTGTCTGAGTCTATAACCCTAACCTGTCTGAGTCTATAACCCTAACCTGTCTGAGTCTCTAACCCTAACCTGTCTGAGTCTATAACCCTAACCTGTCTGAGTCTCTAACCCTAACCCTAACCTGTCTGAGTCTATAACCCTAACCTGTCTGAGTCTATAACCCTAACCTGTCTGAGTCTCTAACCCTAACCTGTCTGAGTCTATAACCCTAACCTGTCTGAGTCTCTAACCCTAACCTGTCTGTCTATAACCCTAACCTGTCTGAGTCTCTAACCCTAACCTGTCTGAGTCTCTAACCCTAACCTGTCTGAGTCTCTAACCCTAACCTGTCTGAGTTCTGACCCTAACCCTAACCTATCTGAGTCTCTAACCATAACCTGTCTGTCTATAACCCTAACCTGTCTGGGTCTCTAACCCTAACCCTAACCTGTCTGAGTGTATAACCCTAACCTGTCTGAGTCTCTAACCCTAACCTGTCTGTCTCTAACCCTAACCTGTCTGAGTCTATAACCCTAACCTGTCTGAGTGTATAACCCTAACCTGTCTGAGTCTATAACCCTAACCTGTCTGAGTGTATAACCCTAACCTGTCTGAGTCTCTAACCCTAACCTGTCTGTCTATAACCCTAACCTGTCTGAGTCTCTAACCCTAACCCTAACCTGTCTGAGTCTATAACCCTAACCTGTCTGAGTCTATAACCCTAACCTGTCTGAGTCTATAACCCTAACCTGTCTGAGTGTATAACCCTAACCTGTCTGAGTCTCTAACCCTAACCTGTCTGTCTATAACCCTAACCTGTCTGAGTCTATAACCCTAACCTGTCTGTCAATAGCCCTAACCTGTCTGAGTCTATAACCCTAACCTGTCTGAGTCTATAACCCTAACCTGTCTGAGTCTATAACCCTAACCTGTCTGTCTATAACCCTAACCTGTCTGAGTCTATAACCCTAACCTGTCTGAGTCTATAACCCTAACCTGTCTGAGTCTCTAACCCTAACCTGTCTGAGTCTATAACCCTAACCTGTCTGAGTCTCTAACCCTAACCTGTCTGTCTATAACCCTAACCTGTCTGAGTCTCTAACCCTAACCTGTCTGAGTCTCTAACCCTAACCTGTCTGAGTCTCTAACCCTAACCCTAACCTGTCTGAGTCTCTAACCCTAACCTGTCTGTCTATAACCCTAACCTGTCTGAGTCTCTAACCCTAACCTGTCTGAGTCTATAACCCTAACCTGTCTGAGTCTATAACCCTAACCTGTCTGAGTCTCTAACCTACCTGTCTGTCTATAACCCTAACCTGTCTGAGTCTCTAACCCTAACCTGTCTGAGTCTATAACCCTAACCTGTCTGAGTGTATAACCCTAACCTGTCTGAGTCTATAACCCTAACCTGTCTGAGTCTCTAACCTAACCTGTCTGTCTATAACCCTAACTGTCTGGTCTATAACCCTAACCTGTCTGGTCTATAACCCTAACCTGTCTGAGTCTATAACCCTAACCTGTCTGAGTCTATAACCCTAACCTGTCTGGTCTATAACCCTAACCTGTCTGAGTCTATAACCCTAACCTGTCTGAGTCTATAACCCTAACCTGTCTGAGTCTATAACCCTAACCTGTCTGAGTCTATAACCCTAACCTGTCTGAGTCTCTAACCCTAACCTGTCTGTCTATAACCCTAACCTGTCTGAGTCTATAACCCTAACCTGTCTGAGTCTATAACCCTAACCTGTCTGAGTCTATAACCCTAACCTGTCTGAGTCTCTAACCCTAACCTGTCTGAGTCTATAACCCTAACCTGTCTGAGTCTATAACCCTAACCTGTCTGAGTCTATAACCCTAACCTGTCTGTCTATAACCCTAACCTGTCTGAGTCTCTAACCCTAACCTGTCTGAGTCTATAACCCTAACCTGTCTGAGTCTCTAACCCTAACCTGTCTGAGTCTATAACCCTAACCTGTCTGAGTCTATAACCCTAACCTGTCTGAGTCTATAACCCTAACCTGTCTGAGTCTATAACCCTAACCTGTCTGAGTCTATAACCCTAACCTGTCTGAGTCTATAACCCTAACCTGTCTGAGTCTATAACCCTAACCTGTCTGAGTCTATAACCCTAACCTGTCTGAGTCTATAACCCTAACCTGTCTGAGTCTATAACCCTAACCTGTCTGAGTCTATAACCCTAACCTGTCTGAGTCTATAACCCTAACCTGTCTGAGTCTATAACCCTAACCTGTCTGAGTCTCTAACCCTAACCTGTCTGTCTATAACCCTAACCTGTCTGAGTCTATAACCCTAACCTGTCTGAGTCTATAACCCTAACCTGTCTGAGTCTATAACCCTAACCTGTCTGAGTCTATAACCCTAACCTGTCTGAGTCTATAACCCTAACCTGTCTGAGTCTAACCCTAACCTGTCTGAGTCTCTAACCCTAACCTGTCTGAGTCTATAACCCTAACCTGTCTGAGTCTATAACCCTAACCTGTCTGAGTCTATAACCCTAACCTGTCTGAGTCTCTAACCCTAACCTGTCTGAGTCTATAACCCTAACCTGTCTGAGTCTATAACCCTAACCTGTCTGAGTCTATAACCCTAACCTGTCTGAGTCTATAACCCTAACCTGTCTGAGTCTATAACCCTAACCTGTCTGAGTCTCTAACCCTAACCTGTCTGAGTCTATAACCCTAACCTGTCTGAGTCTATAACCCTAACCTGTCTGAGTCTATAACCCTAACCTGTCTGAGTCTATAACCCTAACCTGTCTGAGTCTCTAACCCTAACCTGTCTGAGTCTATAACCCTAACCTGTCTGAGTCTATAACCCTAACCTGTCTGAGTCTATAACCCTAACCTGTCTGAGTCTATAACCCTAACCTGTCTGAGTCTATAACCCTAACCTGTCTGAGTCTATAACCCTAACCTGTCTGAGTCTATAACCCTAACCTGTCTGAGTCTATAACCCTAACCTGTCTGAGTCTATAACCCTAACCTGTCTGAGTCTATAACCCTAACCTGTCTGAGTCTATAACCCTAACCTGTCTGAGTCTATAACCCTAACCTGTCTGAGTCTATAACCCTAACCTGTCTGAGTCTATAACCCTAACCTGTCTGAGTCTATAACCCTAACCTGTCTGAGTCTATAACCCTAACCTGTCTGAGTCTATAACCCTAACCTGTCTGAGTCTATAACCCTAACCTGTCTGAGTCTATAACCCTAACCTGTCTGAGTCTATAACCCTAACCTGTCTGAGTCTATAACCCTAACCTGTCTGAGTCTATAACCCTAACCTGTCTGAGTCTATAACCCTAACCTGTCTGAGTCTATAACCCTAACCTGTCTGAGTCTATAACCCTAACCTGTCTGAGTCTATAACCCTAACCTGTCTGAGTCTATAACCCTAACCTGTCTGAGTCTATAACCCTAACCTGTCTGAGTCTATAACCCTAACCTGTCTGAGTCTATAACCCTAACCTGTCTGAGTCTATAACCCTAACCTGTCTGAGTCTATAACCCTAACCTGTCTGAGTCTATAACCCTAACCTGTCTGAGTCTATAACCCTAACCTGTCTGAGTCTATAACCCTAACCTGTCTGAGTCTATAACCCTAACCTGTCTGGTCTATAACCCTAACCTGTCTGAGTCTCTAACCCTAACCTGTCTGAGTCTATAACCCTAACCTGTCTGAGTCTATAACCCTAACCTGTCTGAGTCTATAACCCTAACCTGTCTGTCTATAACCCTAACCTGTCTGAGTCTCTAACCCTAACCCTAACCTGTCTGAGTCTATAACCCTAACCTGTCTGAGTCTATAACCCTAACCTGTCTGAGTCTATAACCCTAACCTGTCTGAGTCTATAACCCTAACCTGTCTGAGTCTCTAACCCTAACCTGTCTGTCTATAACCCTAACCTGTCTGAGTCTCTAACCCTAACCTGTCTGAGTCTATAACCCTAACCTGTCTGTCTATAACCCTAACCTGTCTGAGTCTCTAACCCTAACCTGTCTGAGTCTCTAACCCTAACCCTAACCTGTCTGAGTCTATAACCCTAACCTGTCTGAGTCTATAACCCTAACCTGTCTGAGTCTATAACCCTAACCTGTCTGTCTATAACCCTAACCTGTCTGAGTCTATAACCCTAACCTGTCTGAGTCTCTAACCCTAACCTGTCTGTCTATAACCCTAACCTGTCTGAGTCTCTAACCCTAACCCTAACCTGTCTGAGTCTATAACCCTAACCTGTCTGAGTCTATAACCCTAACCTGTCTGAGTCTATAACCCTAACCTGTCTGAGTCTCTAACCCTAACCTGTCTGAGTCTATAACCCTAACCTGTCTGAGTCTATAACCCTAACCTGTCTGAGTCTCTAACCCTAACCTGTCTGAGTCTAAAACCCTAACCTGTCTGAGTCTCTAACCCTAACCTGTCTGAGTCTATAACCCTAACCTGTCTGAGTCTCTAACCCTAACCCTAACCTGTCTGAGTCTATAACCCTAACCTGTCTGAGTCTATAACCCTAACCTGTCTGAGTCTATAACCCTAACCTGTCTGAGTCTCTAACCCTAACCTGTCTGAGTCTATAACCCTAACCTGCCTGAGTCTATAACCCTAACCTGTCTGAGACTCTAACCCTAACCTGTCTGAGTCTATAACCCTAACCTGTCTGAGTCTATAACCCTAACCTGTCTGAGTCTCTAACCCTAACCTGTCTGAGTCTCTAACCCTAACCCTAACCTGTCTGAGTCTATAACCCTAACCTGTCTGAGTCTATAACCCTAACCTGTCTGAGTCTATAACCCTAACCTGTCTGTCTATAACCCTAACCTGTCTGAGTCTATAACCCTAACCTGTCTGAGTCTCTAACCCTAACCTGTCTGTCTATAACCCTAACCTGTCTGAGTCTCTAACCCTAACCCTAACCTGTCTGAGTCTATAACCCTAACCTGTCTGAGTCTATAACCCTAACCTGTCTGAGTCTCTAACCCTAACCTGTCTGAGTCTATAACCCTAACCTGTCTGAGTCTATAACCCTAACCTGTCTGAGTCTCTAACCCTAACCTGTCTGAGTCTATAACCCTAACCTGTCTGAGTCTCTAACCCTAACCTGTCTGAGTCTATAACCCTAACCTGTCTGAGTCTCTAACCCTAACCCTAACCTGTCTGAGTCTATAACCCTAACCTGTCTGAGTCTATAACCCTAACCTGTCTGAGTCTATAACCCTAACCTGTCTGATTCTCTAACCCTAACCTGTCTGAGTCTATAACCCTAACCTGTCTGAGTCTATAACCCTAACCTGTCTGAGTCTATAACCCTAACCTGTCTGAGTCTATAACCCTAACCTGTCTGAGTCTATAACCCTAACCTATATGAGTCTCTAACCCTAACCTGTCTGAGTCTATAACCCTAACCTGTCTGAGTCTATAACCCTAACCTGTCTGAGTCTATAACCCTAACCTGTCTGTCTATAACCCTAACCTGTCTGAGTCTATAACCCTAACCTGTCTGAGTCTATAACCCTAACCTGTCTGAGTCTATAACCCTAACCTGTCTGAGTCTATAACCCTAACCTGTCTGAGTCTATAACCCTAACCTGTCTGAGTGTATAACCCTAACCTGTCTGAGTCTCTAACCCTAACCTGTCTGAGTCTATAACCCTAACCTGTCTGAGTGTATAACCCTAACCTGTCTGAGTCTATAACCCTAACCTGTCTGTCTATAACCCTAACCTGTCTGAGTCTATAACCCTAACCTGTCTGAGTCTATAACCCTAACCTGTCTGAGTCTATAACCCTAACCTGTCTGAGTGTATAACCCTAACCTTTCTGAGTCTATAACCCTAAACTGTCTGTCTATAACCCTAACCTGTCTGGGTCTCTAACCCTAACCTGTCTGAGTCTCTAACCCTAACCCTAACCTGTCTGAGTCTATAACCCTAACCTGTCTGTCTCTAACCCTAACCCTAACCTGTCTGAGTCTATAACCCTAACCTGTCTGAGTCTATAACCCTAACCTGTCTGAGTCTATAACCCTAACCTGTCTGAGTCTCTAACCCTAACCTGTCTGAGTCTATAACCCTAACCTGTCTGAGTCTATAACCCTAACCTGTCTGAGTCTATAACCCTAACCTGTCTGGGTCTCTAACCCTAACCTGTCTGAGTCTATAACCCTAACCTGTCTGAGTCTCTAACCCTAACCTGTCTGAGTCTATAACCCTAACCTGTCTGAGTCTCTAACCCTAACCTGTCTGAGTCTATAACCCTAACCTGTCTGAGTCTATAACCCTAACCTGTCTGAGTCTATAACCCTAACCTGTCTGAGTCTATAACCCTAACCTGTCTGAGTCTCTAACCCTAACCTGTCTGAGTCTCTAACCCTAACCCTAACCTGTCTGAGTCTATAACCCTATCCTGTCTGAGTGTATAACCCTAACCTGTCTGAGTCTATAACCCTAACCCTAACCTAAAAGTTCATACACACCTGTAGGAGTGTCAAACGTTTGCCTTCCGACTGTACTTAGCACCTCTGAACAGAGTGTCGGCAGTCAATCTGCATTAGCATATTTGCTAGCTAGCAAAACATACAGTGGGGAAAAAAAGTATTTAGTCAGCCACCAATTGTGCAAGTTCTCCCACTTAAAAAGATGAGAGAGGCCTGTAATTTTCATCATAGGTACACGTCAACTATGACAGACAAAATGAGAAAGAAAAATCCAGAAAATCACATTGCAGGATTTTTTATGAATTTATTTGCAAATTATGGTGGAAAATAAGTATTTGGTCAATAAAAAAAGTTTCTCAATACTTTGTTATATACCCTTTGTTGGCAATGACACAGGTCAAACGTTTTCTGTAAGTCTTCACAAGGTTTTCACACACTGTTGCTGGTATTTTGGCCCATTCCTCCATGCAGATCTCCTCTAGAGCAGTGATGTTTTGGGGCTGTCGCTGGGCAACACGGACTTTCAACTCCCTCCAAAGATTTTCTATGGGGTTGAGATCTGGAGACTGTCTAGGCCACTCCAGGACCTTGAAATGCTTCTTACGAAGCCACTCCTTCGTTGCCCGGGCGATGTGTTTGGGATCATTGTCATGCTGAAAGACCCAGCCACGTTTCATCTTCAATGCCCTTGCTGATGGAAGGAGGTTTTCACTCAAAATCTCACGATACATGGCCCCGTTCATTCTTTCCTTTACACGGATCAGTCGTCCTGGTCCCTTTGCAGAAAAACAGCCCCAAAGCATGATGTTTCCACCCCCATGCTTCACAGTAGGTATGGTGTTCTTTGGATGCAACTCAGCATTCTTTGTCCTCCAAACACGAAGAGTTTAGTTTTTACCAAAAAGTTCTATTTTGGTTTCATCTGACCATATGACATTCTCCCAATCCTCTTCTGGATCATCCAAATGCACTCTAGCAAACTTCAGACGGGCCTGGACATGTACTGGCTTAAGCAGGGGGACACGTCTGGCACTGCAGGATTTGAGTCCCTGGCGGCGTAGTGTGTTACTGATGGTAGGCTTTGTTACTTTGGTCCCAGCTCTCTGCAGGTCATTCACTAGGTCCCCCCGTGTGGTTCTGGGATTTTTGCTCACCGTTCTTGTGATCATTTTGACCTCACGGTGTGAGATCTTGCGTGGAGCCCCAGATCGAGGGAGATTATCAGTGGTCTTGTATGTCTTCCATTTCCTAATAATTGCTCCCACAGTTGATTTCTTCAAAACCAAGCTGCTTACCTATTGCAGATTCAGTCTTCCCAGCCTGGTGCAGGTCTACAATTTTGTTTCTGGTGTCCTTTGACAGCTCTTTGGTCTTGGCCAAAGTGGAGTTTGAAGTGTCACTGTTTGAGGTTGTGGACAGGTGTCTTTTATACTGATAACAAGTTCAAACAGGTGCCATTAATACAGGTAACGAGTGGAGGACAGAGGACCCTCTTAAATAAGAAGTTACAGGTCTGTGAGAGCCAGAAATCTTGCTTGTTTGTAGGTGACCAAATACTTATTTTCCACCATAATTTGCAAATAAATTCAGAAAAAATCCTACAATGTGATTTTCTGGATTTTTTTCTCTCAATTTGTCTGTCATAGTTGACGTGTACCTATGATGAAAATTACAGGCCTCTCTCATCTTTTTAAGTGGGAGAACTTGCACAATTGGTGGCTGACTAAATACTTTTTTCCCCCACTGTAGCTAGCTAGCTAAGGACACTGCACTAACTCGGCAGCTAGCACAAACATCTGTTTCATGGAAACTAATCCTTTGTAATTTAATTCTAATGTCAATACCAGTTACAGTGGTTAGCTAGCTTACTGTTGTCTGCATTACATCTGTGCATCATCCCATAGCCCAGGGGCACAACTTTCACTGGGGAGGGGGGGGGGGGGGGGGGGACATGTCCCCCCCACATTCTGAAAGTGTGTTTTTGTACCCCCCAGTTTTATCATTGGAATGTGATACAAAACGAAGCAACGTTGTGCTTTAGGACCATGCGGACGCCTCCGAGTGCTAGAGCAGGCTGTTTGGCATGTTTATCTGACTGGATTAAAAAATACATAATAATAATAATAATAAAGTCCCCCCACTTCTAAAACCAAAGTTGCGCCCCTGCCATTGCCTACATTGCATACAAGTGTGACTGGCCCATGACATTTAACCCTAGATGTACGGAGAAAATACCCTATTTATTTTCCTTTTTGTTGTCACTCCTGTCTGTGGGGGTTTGTGCTCTCTAATTGGCTCAAAGTCAAGTTGTTAGCCACTGACGAGCACTATATAGGGAATAGGGTGCCATTCTCTGGTCTAAAGTAGTGCACTATATAGGGAATAGGGTGCCATTCTCTGGTCTAAAGTAGTGCACTATATAGGGAATAGGGTGCCATTCTCTGGTCTAAAGTAGTGCACTATATAGGGAATAGGGTGCCATTCTCTGGTCTAAAGTAGTGCACTATATAGGGAATAGGGTGCCATTCTCTGGTCTAAAGTATGCACTATATAGGGAATAGGGTGCCATTCTCTGGTCTAAAGTAGTGCACTATATAGGGAATAGGGTTCCATTCTCTGGTCTAAAGTAGTGCACTATATAGGGAATAGGGTTCCATTCTCTGGTCTAAAGTAGTGCACTATATAGGGAATAGGGTTCCATTCTCTGGTCTAAAGTAGTGCACTATATAGGGAATAGGGTGCCATTCTCTGGTCTAAAGTAGTGCACTATATAGGGAATAGGGTGCCATTCTCTGGTCTAAAGTAGTGCACTATATAGGGAATAGGGTTCCATTCTCTGGTCAAAAGTAGTGCACTATATAGGGAATAGGGTTCCATTCTCTGGTCTAAAGTAGTGCACTATATAGGGAATAGGGTGCCATTCTCTGGTCTAAAGTAGTGCACTATATAGGGAATAGGGTGCCATTCTCTGGTCTAAAGTAGTGCACTATATAGGGAATAGGGTTCCATTCTCTGGTCAAAAGTAGTGCACTATATAGGGAATAGGGTTCCATTCTCTGGTCTAAAGTAGTGCACTATATAGGGAATAGGGTGCCATTCTCTGGTCTAAAGTAGTGCACTATATAGGGAATAGGGTGCCTTTTGGAATGTAGCCTCTGTTTTTCATGGACCCTCTAGCCTCTATGCATTACCACTCTGGAGTTGATAAAGCTCTGGGATGAGGTGGAACGCTCTGATATTCCTGCCATTCTCCTACACAGTTCATTATGGCTGGCTCTTTTTTCTCCTTACTCTCACTCGCTTTCTCTCTCTCTCTCTCTCTCTCTCTCTCTCTCTCTCTCTCTCTCTCTCTCTCTCTCTCTCTCTCTCTCTCTCTCTCTCTCTGTCTCTCCCTCTCTCTCTCTCTCTCGCGTTCTCTCTCTCTCTCTATCTCCCTCTCTCTCTCCCTCTCTCTCTCCCACTCCCTCTCTCTGTATCTCTCTCTCTCTCTCTTGCTCCCTCCCTCTCCCTCTCTTTATCAAGCAGCAGGAGGTATTGAGGACTAGACAGGGGCTTGAATTAAGCGCAGGGTCTGGGGAGCTGCTCTCGGCCGATAACAATACAAATGGATTTTGTCAAACAGAGAAAAACAGCTGTCTCCATTATTTGAATCATTCACCTTTCCCCACTCCTTTAATTGACTCTTTGATAACAGGCAGAGGTGCAGAGTGTCTGATAAGGAACAGGTTATTAGTAAAGTATCCCGGAGGACTGGAGCCGGAGCCTGACGCAGCGATAGATAAAGCTATAATGCTGTGTGTATGTGCTGCTTCTGAGTGATAGGACCACTGTCTGGCTCCTGGAACGATGGAGGAGAGGAGAGGATGGGAGAGGAGAGGAGAGGAGAGGAGAGGAGAGGAGAGGAGAGGAGAGGAGAGGAGAGGAGAGGAGAGGAGAGGAGAGGAGAGGAGAGGAGAGGAGAGGAGAGGAGAGGAGAGGAGAGGAGAGGAGAGGAGAGGAGAGGAGAGGAGAGGAGAGGAGAGGAGAGGAGAGGAGAGGAGAGGAGAGGTGTCATGAGAATTTCTATCTCTAATTCAACCTAAGCTTGAATCATTACCAGGGGTTGTAAGGCTCTGGTTTTAATCATCAATGATTCAAGGTCCACAACCAACAAGAATGATCTGTATGTTTATTCATGGAGAGCTCTGGCGCCAAAACCCATACATACAGCTTTATACCCCTTGACACACAAAGGCACTTTGCTCCGCCCACCTTTAGGAGGCTTTTTTTTAACCCGTTTTCTCAGTCCCCTTCACCCTGGAATGTTTAGTCCCGCCCCCCTCTGTTAGTGGGTTGACACTACATTATAACTCTTAACACCGTTCACACATTTATACTGTATTTGGGTTGAAATCCTTTAGTCATTATTCTTAAAATACAAATTAATCTATCAATCCACCCCTTTGACTAAATGTTTTCACATTCAGGATAAATGTATTTTACAAGCATGATTAATCTCAGAGATTACGTCAGAACTAATAAACATTTCATCCAATGGCGGTCTTTCAGGGACAAAATCCTCGTCATCCACCAAGCCTGGAGGATGTTTTTCAAATTCCCCTGGTCAGAGTCCGGAGTCGTTCCAACTCTCATCATTGTTGAGATACTGCATTTCACCAACGCCACCAATCCTCGGACACAGGGAACAAGACAACAACCACATAATACAAGAATACCCATACAAACACTGACCGCCCCTAAGATGGTGGCTGCTAGGGTTTTCCATTTACCAAACATTTCATCAAACCACCCTATCCACGATGTACTAACTTCTGAGTTCTCAGTTCATCCTTCACTTAGTGCAGTTAATTCTGCAAGAGCTCTGGTGACTGTCCCATCCAGTGTGGTGTTGTTAGGGATAAATGTGCAACAATGGCTTATCATTCTATAGACACCGGCCCTTTCTGCCTGATCTAGAGCCAACCTCTTTTACTAAGTCATGAGTGGGATGGCGGATAATTGCTCGGAGATCCCCTTTACTGCATCTCTAGTCTGGTTAATAAATCGTTGTTGGTTGTAATATATATAATTTATCCAATCCACATTCTTGTTTATTGTCACCCACCAGAAAAATGTTGTGGTAAAACCCTCCCCTATTTGATTCATAGCTTTGTATTCGTCTGGAACACCCCTGGGGAGGCCTATACCATCTTTCCAAATTGGGCTATTTCCTTCCTGACCTATATTTCTTCTCCTCCTGATTATTCTTCCTGTCACTGGTCTTTGATGACTAATTCTTACAGGTTTGGACCAACAATACTGGTGCCCAAGTACCCACCCATCCTTCTGGTAATGTCTGTCGAATGCTCCCTTTGTTAGTACATGCCCACCACACATCAGTCAGAGGGATGGTTAGGTTCATAATTTTTTTCCCCCTCCCCTATCTAAATCAGTCACATTACAGCCATCAAAATCACCCAAGTTACGGGTGCCATTTCGATGTCTGTAACACTGGTATTCGCCAGGAGTTAAAGTGAACCTAGGTGGGCTGGCCGAGTAAGTCAACTTTGCTAGCCCAATTCCTGTGCAATTGTGCTCTTTGTGATTGGACCCCAAGTCTAATACACAGGTAAATATTTCCTTTGGCACTGGGGCGGTCAACATTGTCGGTCGCCCAATGGAGCATGCATAATAATTGGTCTCCCCCAAGGCCCTAGCGGTGTACTTCATCCACTTTAACCAGAGATTTTCATCCGGGACTCCCTCTACTTCCCCTTGGTTCCATTCTTGGAGGAGAAAATATTTTATCGTGGACGGGTTAGTTGAATTGACTCCGTCATCCTTTGACTGATTTACTCGGTCAATCGCTATTAATGGATTAATGACAGGACCTGGGCCCTCCATCTCTTTCGACTCCACCAAATGTAATCGCAGACAGGTATCGCGTCCGTATTCGTCCGCGCAAGCCCAGTGAGTTATTTTCATGTCCTCTTTAGTGACCTTTACTATTGTTACTACCATCTCCGTGGGGATGTCGTTATACCTTCTTATCCTCCATCTGGACGTCCAGCCCCCCCCCCCCCCCCCCCCCCCCCCATCTCATATCTCCATCCCCCAGTATGTCTAAACATCTGAGCCCAGGAACAATCTGCCGAGGGAGCTGAACATAAATACAATGGGATTCTATAATCCCACGTTGCTTGCTTATTGACATGTACCTAACCCTTATTCTGAATCTGACAGTCTGCCCTTCTATGACTCCCATTTTGTAGGCCACTCATCCTTGACGGTCAGTATGTCGGGTCGCTTCTCTTCTCTTTTACTTCTTAACAATGGTAAGGGCATAGCGTAATTGGTGGTGGATCTTGACATATCAAGACCATTACCGAGACTATGATGCAGCTCAAGTTACCCCCCTTCCCAAAAACCGCCAACCCTCTCCTGTCCCCAGTCTTTCTGCTTGGTATCACCCCATACTCACACCCTGAGAACACACTACAGTGATGATAGGTCGGGGTAGGAGATCTTCGTTAACAGAGGTGATCCCCAGACCCTATTGGTGCAGTTCTTCTCTCTAACTCTGCGTGTGTTCAGTGGTGCATGTATGTGTTCTTACCTTTTTGCAGTGGGTAACGTGGACCCAGGTTGCTCTTTCTGCTATTCTAATGGCAAAGGCAGTGACCAGTATAACCTGATAGGGCCTTTCCCAACAGGCCTGCTTCCAGTCTTTCTTCTTTAGGGACTGGATTCTCACCAGTCACCTGGTTAGATAGAGTGGGTCACCTTCTCCTTTAGTTCACCTGTGGGGCACAAAACCTCTGACATACCGCTTACATCAGTATTCTCTTTCTAGACTGTATCTAAAAAAATGTTGTTTTTTTTTAAAAGTGTTTTGTCCTCTCCTTCGTATATTATTTAATCCTACCATTAGCCTCTTCCCCCCTCTTGACACATAGTTCTGCTCATGTGTCAATATTACCACCTACCTAAACAATCACTTAGGTAATATTGGTCATTTATCATCCAATCACCATCCCTTATTTATTTTTTAGACTGTCCCTTGCGTCTTTATTGCTCCTCCCACTTCCTTTGTCTTTTATGGCAGCTAAATTCGACTTTCACCCAGTTCAGAATCAATAGCAATCCAATCAATCAATCTCTTATCTTGTAAAAACACTCATGTTTAGTTCAAACTCTGTTCTACCCCAGCTCTCCCGGGCTTGACCTGAAGACTGATGGTTGGACATGACAGGTCCATACTTAAATCTTTCAAACCTAACACAAACCCCCCTTCATGCTGTAATCAATCAAGAAGATAGCAAAGGAGAGACAGGTTTTAGCCTGAACTCTGCTCAACCCTGGTGCCGCTCCTTTCACAATGTTTGAAGAGAGACAAAAGACAGCCATGGATTGAAGTAAGAGCAAGCACTTCGACCCTAGGTCACCTAAGTCTTCTGCCTAGCAACAAAGAATAAAAACTATATGTTCGTGATTAACCCAGTTATATCTAATAGCCCACCAAAAAAAAAACTCCCTCATCACCATCTTTAAATCACGACCAATGTCATATCCCTCTTTACTCTCTACCATTTGGGTAAAATCCGTGTTATAAGTAGGAAAAGCTAAGACTGTTTGGGAAGTGAGCAACTTTTTCCTATTCATAAATTGTTCTTCCTCCTCAGAGTTCCAAATGATTTTACCATGGGCTGCCATTGCCTTCCCATAGATAAGATCACTTAATTTACCAGTATGCAGTACATAATGGAGTACCCAAGCTTTACAGCAGTCTATCATTCCCAAAAAGCTCATCATTCTTCATCTATTTCTGGACAGCTAGTCCCTATCTTAAATTATCCTTTCCAGCTTCCTATTATTACTATCTTCCTGATCTTATTACTAAATCAATGATCTAGGCAATAGCTGTTTCGCATTAGATTGTGCCTTCCTCTGATTACTGCAGCTCATTGCATTAATTTAGTTTCAAATACCAACTTGTTGTTTATTAAAGCATAATAAAAATGAAATGTAAATGACAACATTTGATAATATCTCAACTTACTTCTATCCCGTAAAAGTAATCCAAGATTAGTACAATTGACTAGCAACAGGTATCTTTCATTCAGGGAAAGCTCTCTCCCTCTTCTGTTATTTTAATGTTTCAAATATCACCCAACAATCAGTTCCATCCCACATTATAGTAAACACCACCTATGAACTGTTGAAAATCCCCTAAATTCAACATAACAACCCTTTATAAACATCATACTAGGTGTGTTGTTTTTTATTTGAAAAACCCAATTGAAAAACAACAATCAAAGATAGCCAGGCCCCACTTAATTTGGTAGCTCCCTTTTACGACCTAAATACTGCCTAACTTCACTACTACTCCCCCTCACTCTTAGCAACATTCCAATGAGATAAGCTAATCTCTTTCTCCTGGTTATACATTTTGTTAACCTTCAATTACCATCAGTAATCTAAAGATGGTAGTACACACAAAACATGATACAGATATCCCCAGTCCTAACCCATCAATACTTGTTTGTATCAATCTAATTCCTCATAACTAATACATAAAACCATTCAAAATTCCTCGAGTATACAATGATTATTTACTAATTTACTATTACTTTAATCATTGCAACCTGTTGCATTGATGTTCTTAAAATATAAACCTATTGTTTAATAACTTCACACTTATAACCAATGTTTATTCAATCCATCATCCTAATAGTAAAAACGATATCCCATTGTTCACGTAACGAAACTTTTTTGAATACACCACTTATTTTCATCCACCACTGGTGTTACCCAACCTATACAATACAGTAATAACCATTAGACTTCGTCAAATAAATGCTTTTCATTCAACTATTAAAACTACTGCTCGATAGAGTCAAGCAAGTACAACCCTTTTACCCGGGAACTAGAATCATAAATTATTTTCCTTTGTCCTCAACTTAAATCAGTTTCACAGCTCTATCGCCATTTCAGTTCGCTATTCAATTTCTTTAACTGTTCTCTCTGATTAGGCCCTAATTAATAAAACAAATACTTGCTATCATTGATAAGCATACATTTAATTATATTCCTATCATTTAAACTATGTACTGTCTCTCACCCCTTCTCCCCCCCCCCTGCTCCTTCCTACACAACGGGGGAGGCGCCGGGACCTGTAACATATTTACATAGACTGTTCTAGAATACTTCTAAAGCTATCTAATTCAACTTCTCACATTTCTCAATCCACGTAGTAATCTAGGTCCATAGCCCCAATGCGAAAGCTTTACCCACTGTCCCTACCTGGGTTCGAACCAGGGACCCTCCACATACATTGCCAGTCACTCCACACAATCTGCGATTCTCTTAAAGCAACTACTTCCAGTTCATAGAGCAAGTGACGTCACCAAATGAAAACCGCACTAGCTCTCACCTCATTCAGCAACACACCTAACCAAATACTCAGTAGTATCCGGTTACCACCCATACCAGCCGTTGAATTCACTCATACACACAGATTTCACCTTATGCCATTAAAATGCCCAACAAAACATAATAGTTCAATGGAACCCTCTATTGGCTCTCTACTATTTATACATTACTTCTATAACCACATTAGTTATGGTCCGATTACCCATTAAACCTTATCAGATGATCAACCAACGGCACAACCTTAAACTCATATGGGGCGGCAGGCAGCTTAGTGACTAAGAGCGCCGCGCCAGCAACCGAGAGGTCGCCGGTTCCAATCCCCGAGCCGACCAGGCGAAAGATCTGTCGATGTGCCCCTGAGCAAGGCACTCAACCCCCATCGCTCCCATAAGTCGCTCTGGACCAGAGCGTCCGCCAAATGACTGTAAATGTAAATATGCTCTACTTTCTCACCCATGACGTACGTCTACGTTTGGGTGAGAAAGTTTATATGTATATATCGTTAGAAATGTATAGGTACCTCTCAAATATTCGCTTCGTGGTGTTTTTAGCCAATTCTTAATCGACACAAATAATTTCTTCAAACATTTTACCCGTGGAACCAAAAAATAGACTGTCATATCCCGGACACTGCCCTTTCCTTTATCCCTGCAGTCGCGATGGTTATGACCTGTTCTGTTACAGTATTTACACGGGGCCTTACACTCCCTGGCCAAATGACCCTTTTTGTTACAGTTAAAGCACTTCCTCTTATCTCCTCCCCTATTCTGCCTCCCTAATTTTTTACAGCTCTCTAATCTCTTCAACTCTCTGTTTTTAAATTCTGTAGCTTTTTTCAACTCTTTCTCTCTATCCTATGGTAGCAAAATAAGAAATCCCCCCGTTTAGTAATAATTTAATCAATAATTATTTCCTTTGGGACTTATTAATAGTGCGACTTTTGAAAAATGTTATGATCTGCTTTTGTAATCAACCATTTAAATTATTCAACCCGTAACCCAGAGGTTTTTAAGACCCCAGTTTTAGACGGACGGGACAACCATTTTTTCTCACGCGACTTATTTTAGTCCCTTCCTTGAAACAATTATCACATATTTCGATGGATCATTAGGTCTCACATTTATACAACCTTATACGATCATTTACTAACACTATCCGTAACCTAGAGGTCGTAACTGCTCCAGTTTCATGGAATAGACCGAGTTAGAGCAAATCCCCAGCTGTTTATGACTCTCGACTTGTTTAATGTATCTATCTCACACCACGATAATTATCCCCCTTCCTGTTTATATTGTAAAGACTGTATCTCGTACAATCTCAATATTAACTAGTTTATTTTGGTAATAGCTATTCACCTAGGGTCAATTCCGGACCCCCCTTCCTTCCTTTATAATAATTATTTCCTTTGAGATTTTGGTAACTATTCTCTGCTCTTCACAAGAATTACTATTCTTATACAAGTTCAAATAATTACACCAAAAACCATGAATAAAAATTACTGACCTCCTCCTTGCAGTCGGGATTAAATGCTTTTTTCTCGTCAACGTCTCTATCGTTCATAAGATTAATCACCGGCCTGTTTATAACCTTAACGTCGAAGGCCAGGTCTATTCTGTACGGATGCTATCATCCGCCCGTGCACGGTTTCGGTGTCCTTAGAACGACAAAGACGTATTTTTGAGCTCCGCTCGAAGGACCACTTGTCATGAGAATTTCTATCTCTAATTCAACCTAAGCTTGAATCATTACCAGGGGTTGTAAGGCTCTGGTTTTAATCATAAATGATTCAAGGTCCACAACCAACAAGAATGATCTGTATTTTTAATCATGGAGAGCTCTGCCGCCAAAAAACATACATACAGCTTTATACCCCTTGACACACAATGGCACTTTGCTCCGCCCACCTTTAGGAGGCTTTTTTAAACACGTTTTCTCAGTCCCCTTCACCCTGGAATGTTTAGTCCCGCCCCCCTCTGTTAGTGGGTTGACACTACATTATAACTCTAACACCGTTCACACATTTATACTGTATTTGGGGTGAAATACTTTAGTCATTATTCTTAAAATACAAATTAATCTATCAAAGAGGACAGGAGAGGACAAGAGATGAGAGGAGAGGAGAGGAGAGGACAGGAGAGGAGAGGAGAGGAGAGGAGAGGAGAGGAGAGGAGAGTAGAGGAGAGGAATGCTCCAGCTAATGACAGCATGGCTCTGTTATAGGTTTTTTAAAATCTATTTTCACAAGTATGTGGAACATTTTCACAACTCTTAGTACAAAACTCCAAACTGGTCACACTTGTAACGCAGCCAGTTTTTCATTCAAAACCTGTCATTGTGCACATTCACCCTCTCTCCCGCTGAAAGATCAGCCACAAAATGTTGGCACCATTGTAACAGGTTGTAATCACGCCCTGGTCTCCAGCATGGGAACAGAAGAGTGAGGTAGTCTCAGTTGGAATACTCCAAATCATCTTGGGGGAAAACCAGAAAACAAACTGGGG
Organism: Coregonus ussuriensis; assembly: GCA_031479575.1. Taxonomy (NCBI): domain Eukaryota; kingdom Metazoa; phylum Chordata; class Actinopteri; order Salmoniformes; family Salmonidae; genus Coregonus; species Coregonus ussuriensis. Next base: position 1,554,705 of record CM062489.1, read on the forward strand.
AAAATCTGATACCTGGAAAAACAAAACTGAGAAAACAGGATATTAGGCAAAAAATAAATACGGATTTTAAAGGGCCCTACCAACATTTATTGTTGTGCATGACTGCACTGTAGAGTGTGTCATCCTGCAGCACAGCATTATGGGGGAAGTTGAAGTCAGGTCCAATATTGACTATGCACCCAAGACGGAAAGAGGTTGGGCCATGGTATAGTATAGTATAGAATGGATTAGGAGAAGTGTGATGGTATAGTATAGAATGGATTAGGAGAAGTGTGATGGTATAGTATAGAATGGATTAGGAGAAGTGTGATGGTATAGTATAGAATGGATCAGGAGAAGTGTGATGGTATAGTATAGAATGGATTAGGAGAAGTGTGATGTATAGTATAGAATGGATTAGGAGAAGTGTGATGGTATAGTATAGAATGGATTAGGAGAAGTGTGATGGTATAGTATAGAATAGATTAGGAGAAGTGTGATGGTATAGTATAGAATGGATTAGGAGAAGTGTGATGGTATAGTATAGAATGGATTAGAAGTGTGATGTATAGTATAGAATGGATTAGGAGAAGTGTGATGTATAGTATAGAATGGATTAGGAGAAGTGTGATGGTATAGTATAGAATGGATTAGGAGAAGTGTGATGGTATAGTATAGAATGGATTAGGAAAAGTGTGATGGTATAGTATAGAATGGATTAGGAGAAGTGTGATGGTATAGTATAGAATGGATTAGGAGAAGTGTGATGGTATAGTATAGAATGGATTAGGAGAAGTGTGATGTATAGTATAGAATGGATTAGGAGAAGTGTGATGGTATAGTATAGAATGGATTAGGAGAAGTGTGATGGTATAGTATAGAATGGATTAGGAGAAGTGTGATGGTATAGTATAGAATGGATTAGGAGAAGTGTGATGTATAGTATAGAATGTATTAAGAGAAGTGTGATGGTATAGTATAGAATGGATTAGGAGAAGTGTGATGGTATAGTATAGAATGGATTAGGAGAAGTGTGATGTATAGTATAGAATGGATTAGGGGAAGTGTGATGGTATAGTATAGAATGGATTAGGAGAAGTGTGATGGTATAGTATAGAATGGATTAGGAGAAGTGTGATGGTATAGTATAGAATGGATTAGGAGAAGTGTGATGGTATAGTATAGAATGGAGTAGGAGAAGTGTGATGGTATAGTATAGAATGGATTAGGAGAAGTGTGATGGTATAGTATAGAATGGATTAGGAGAAGTGTGATGGTATAGTATAGAATGGATTAGGAGAAGTGTGATGGTATAGTATAGAATGGATTAGGAGAAGTGTGATGGTATAGTATAGAATGGATTAGGAGAAGTGTGATGGTATAGTATAGAATGGATTAGGAGAAGTGTGATGGTATAGTATAGAATGGATTAGGAGAAGTGTGATGGTATAGTATAGAATGGATTATGTCAGAGTTCGGATGTGGATGCAGTGGTGGAGTCAAGCGCAGGACAAGGAGGTTTAATCCAAAATGTCTTTACTAAATAAAGCACAGGGAAACAAAGGCCTCAAAAACAAAGGAGGCGAACGATTACGCACACACGCGTAAACACTAAACATACACGAGACACCGAACGGACAAGCGGACAATTACACACAACTGCAAACAAACCAAAAGGGAAACGTATAGGTGACATAATCAAAACTCAATACGAAACAGGTGCACACACAAGACTAGACCAAACAACTATCGAAACATCCAGCGGTGGCAGCTAGTACTCCGGGGACGACGAACGCCGAAGCCTGACCGAGCAAGGAGGAGGAGCAGCCTCGGCAGAATCCGTGACAGTACCCCCCCCCCTTGACGCGCGGCTCCAGCCATGCGCCGACCCCGGCCTCGGGGACGACCTGGAGGACGCGGAGCAGGGCGCATAGGATGACTCCGGTGGAACTCAGTCAGGAGGGATGGATCTAGAATGTCCCTCCTAGGCACCCAGCACCGTTCCTCCGGGCCGTACCCCTCCCACTCCACGAGATATTGTAGACCCCCCATCCGACGTCTCGAATCCACGATGGACCGGACTGAGTATGCCGGAGCCCCCTCGATGTCCAGTGGGGGCGGAGGAGTCTCTCTTATCTCACTGTCCTGGAGTGGACCAGCTACCACCGGCCTGAGGAGAGACACATGGAACGAGGGGTTAATGTGGTAATCAATAGGCAGTTGTAACTTATAACAAACCTCGTTCAATCTCCTCAGGACTTTAAATGGCCCCACAAACCGCCGACCCAGCTTCCGGCAGGGCAGGCGAAGGGGCAGGTTTCGAGTCGAGAGCCAGACTCGATCTCCGGGTGCGTACACCGGACCCTCACTGCGGTGGAGATCGGCGCTCGCCTTCTGTCGACGAATGGCCCGCTGCAGATGGACGTGTGCAGCGTTCCACGTCTCCTCCGAGCGCCGAAACCACTCATCCACCGCAGGAGCCACGATCTGGCTCTGATGCCATGGTGCCAGAACCGGCTGATACCCCAACACACACTGGAAAGGGGTTAGGTTAGTAGAGGAGTGGCGAAGCGAGTTCTGGGCTATCTCTGCCCAGGGGATATACCCCCGGACCACTCCCCCTGCCGGTCCTGGCAATAGGACCTCAGAAACCTACCCACATCCTGGTTCACTCTTTCCACCTGCCCATTACTCTCTGGATGGTAACCCAAGGTAAGGCTCACCGAGACCCCCAAGCGTTCCATGAACGCCCTCCAGACTCTAGAGGTGAACTGGGGACCCCGGTCAGACACTATATCCTCGGGCACCCCGTAGTGCCAGAAGACGTGGGTAAACAATGCCTCAGTCTGTAGGGCAGTAGGGAGGCTCGGCATTGGAATGAGACGACAGGCCTTAGAGAACCGATCCACAACGACCAGAATAGTGGTATTCCCCTGAGAGCGGGGGAAGGTCCGTGATAAAGTCCACCGAGAGGTGAGACCACGGCCGTTGTGGAACGGGCAGGGGTTGTAACTTCCCCCTGGGCAGGTGTCTAGGCGCCTTACACTGGGCGCACACCGAGCAAGAGGAGACATAAACCCTCACATCCTTAGCTAAAGTTGGCCACCAGTACTTAGCGCTAAGGCAGTGCACTGTCCGGCCAATACCTGGATGTCCAGAGGAGGGTGACGTATGAGCCCAATAAATAAGACGATCACGGACCTCGAGCGGCACATGCGTCCGACCCACTGGACACTCTGGGGGAGTAGGGTCGGTACGTAACGCCCGCTCGATTTCCGCATCAACCTCCCACACCACCGGTGCCACCAGACAAGATTCTGGCAGTATGGGCGTGGGCTCAATGGACCTCTCCTCTGTGTCATACCGCCGGGACAGGGCGTCTGCCTTACCGTTCTGGGACCCTGGGATGTACGTTATCTTAAACACGAACCGGGTCAGAAACATGTTCCACCTAGCCTGACGAGGGTTCAATCTCCTGGCTGCCCGGATGTACTCCAGGTTACGGTGGTCAGTCAGAATGAGAAAAGGGTGTTGAGCCCCCTCAAGCCAATGCCTCCACACCTTTAGGGCTTGAACTACGGCTAGCAGCTCCCTGTCTCATAATTTCGCTCTGCCGGACTGAGCTTCTTAGAATAGAAAGCACAGGGGCGGAGTTTAGGTGGCGTGCCTGACCGTTTCTATTCCAGTTGATTTGGACTGTTTGTTTCTATTCCAGTTGATTTGGACTGTTTGTTTCTATTCCAGTTGTTTTAGACTGTTTGTTTATATTCCAGTTGATTTGGACTGTTTGTTTCTATTCCAGTTGATTTGGACTGTTTGTTTCTATTCCAGTTGATTTGGACTGTTTGTTTCTATTCCAGTTGATTTGGACTGTTTGTTTCTATTCCAGTTGATTTCGACTTTTTGTTGCAAAATGCAAATCAATTTATAAAAATGTTGACATGCGTTTTTCTGGATTTCTTTGTTGTTATTCTGTCTCTCACTGTTTAAATAAATCTAACATTAAAATTATAGACTAATCATTTCTTTGTCAGTGGGCAAACGTACAAAATCAGCAGGGGATCAAATATTTTTTCCCTCACTGTATATCGTCCACTACACCAATAACTACATCATCCACTACAACAGTAACTACATCATCCACTACAACAGTAACTACATCATCCACTACAACAGTAACTACATCATCCCCTACAACAGTAACTACATCATCCACTACACCAATAACTACATCATCCACTACAACAGTAACTACATCATCCACTACAACAGTAACTACATTATCCACTACAACAGTAACTACATCATCCACTACAACAGTAACTACATCATCCCCTACAACAGTAACTACATCATCCACTACAACAGTAACTACATCATCCACTACAACAGTAACTACATCATCCACTACAACAGTAACTACATCATCCACTACACCAGTAACTACATCATCCCCTACAACAGTAACTACATCATCCACTACACCAGTAACTACATCATCCACTACACCAATAACTACATCATCAACTACAACAGTAACTACATCATCCACTACAACAGTAACTACATCATCCCCTACACCAATAACTACATCATCCACTACAACAGTAACTACATCAACCACTACAACAGTAACTACATCATCCACTACAACAGTAACTACATCATCCACTACAACAGTAACTACATCATCCACTACAACAGTAACTACATCATCCCCTACAACAGTAACTACATCATCCACTACAACAGTAACTACATCATCCACTACAACAGTAACTACATCATCCACTACAACAGTAACTACATCATCCACTACAACAGTAACTACATCATCCACTACAACAGTAACTACATCATCCACTACAACAGTAACTACATCATCCCCTACAACAGTAACTACATCATCCACTACAACAGTAACTACATCATCCACTACAACAGTAACTACATCATCCACTACAACAGTAACTACATCATCCACTACAACAGTAACTACATCATCCACTACAACAGTAACTACATCATCCACTACAACAGTAACTACATCATCCACTACAACAGTAACTACATCATCCACTACAACAGTAACTACATCATCCACTACACCAGTAACTACATCATCCACTACAACAGTACCTACATCATCCACTACAACAGTAACTACATCATCCACTACAACAGTAACTACATCATCCACTACAACAGTAACTACATCATCCACTACAACAGTAACTACATCATCCACTACAACAGTAACTACATCATCCACTACAACAGTAACTACATCATCCCCTACAACAGTAACTACATCATCCACTACAACAGTAACTACATCATCCACTACAACAGTAACTACATAATCCACTACAACAGTAACTACATCATCCACTACAACAGTAACTACATCATCCACTACAACAGTAACTACATCATCCACTACAACAGTAACTACATCATCCACTACAACAGTAACTACATCATCCACTACAACAGTAACTACATCATCCACTACAACAGTAACTACATCATCCACTACACCAGTAACTACATCATCCACTACAACAGTAACTACATCATCCACTACAATAGTAAATATATAATCTAGTGTAGTGGCCATGACAACCCTCTGATTATATTCAGGGCACTATAACAGACTTTTACTTAAAGGTAATGTATGCCTCATCCAAAATCTGCAGTGTTTACCATAAATGTGATCTAAGCAAACGGCACGGAAATTACCTTTAAAAGGCACATTGTCAGCGTATAGTGCACTGTTCTATAGCACGTCTTGGACTGAATTCTGGCCTAAACCACTGCAGCTTTGCTGTAGCAGCTGTACTGTAGGTTACGGTAGGCCTATGTACTGTAGGTTACGGTAGGCCTATCTACTGTAGGTTACGGTAGGCCTATCTAATGTAGGTTACGGTAGGCCTATCTACTGTAGGTTACGGTAGGCCTATGTACTGTAGGTTACGGTAGGCCTATCTACTGTAGGTTACGGTAGGCCTATCTACTGTAGGTTACGGTAGGCCTATCTACTGTAGGTTACGGTAGGCCTATCTACTGTAGGCTACGGTAGGCCTATCTACTGTAGGTTACGGTAGGCCTATCTACTGTAGGTTACGGTAGGCCTATGTACTGTAGGTTACGGTAGGCCTATCTACTGTAGGTTACGGTAGGCCTATGTACTGTAGGTTACGGTAGGCCTATCTACTGTAGGTTACGGTAGGCCTATCTACTGTAGGTTACGGTAGGCCTATGTACTGTAGGTTACGGTAGGCCTATCTACTGTAGGTTACGGTAGGCCTATCTACTGTAGGTTACGGTAGGCCTATCTACTGTAGGTTACGGTAGGCCTATGTACTGTAGGTTACGGTAGGACTATCTACTGTAGGTTACGGTAGGCCTATGTACTGTAGGTTACGGTAGGCCTATCTACTGAGGTGTGGCACAATCCCTGGCAGGTCAATAGAAAGCCAGATCGCAGGACGAGAGGCTTAAAAATCCTTCTTTAACCTGTCTCCTCCCCTTCATCTACACAGATTGAAGTGGATTTCACAGGTAACATCAATAAGGGATCATAGCTTTCACCTGGTCAGTCTATGCCATGGAAAGAGCACTCTCCCTCTCTCTCTCTCTCTCAATTCAATTTCAATTCAATTTAAGGGCTTTATTGGCATGGGAAACATATGTTAACATTGCCTTAGCAAGTGAAGTAGATAGTAAACAAAAGTGAAATAAACAATAAATATTAACAGTAAACATTAGACTCAGAAGTTTCAAAAGAATAAAGACATTTCAAATGTCATATTATGTATGGATGGGGATGGAGAAGGATGGAGATGGATGGGGAAGGATGGAGATGGATGGGGATGGATGGGATGGATGGGGATGGATGGAGGGAGATGGATGGGGATGGAGATGGATGGAGATGGCTGGGGATGGATGGGGATGGATGGAGGGAGATGGATGGGGATGGAGATGGATGGGGATGGATGGAGGGAGATGGATGGGATGGAGATGGATGGAGATGGATGGAGATGGGTGGGGATGGAGATGGATGTAGATGGATGGAGATGGATGGGGATGGATGGGAATGGATGGAGATGGATGGGGATGGATGGGGATGGATGGGGATGGATGGAGATGGATGGAGATGGATGGGGATGGATGTGGATGGATGGAGGGAGATGGATGGGGATGGAGATGGATGGGGAAGGATGGAGATGGATGGGGATGGATGGGGATGGATGGGGATGACGGGGATGGATGGAGGGACATGGATGGGGATGGAGATGGTGGAGATGGATGGGGATGGATGGAGGGAGATGGATGGGGATGGAGATGGATGGAGATGGATGGGGATGGATGGGGATGGATGGAGGGAGATGGATGGGGATGGAGATGGATGGAGATGGATGGAGATGGAGGGAGGGAGATGGATGAAGATGGATGGAGATGGATGGGGAAGGATGGAGATGATGGAGATGGATGGGGATGGATGGGGATGGATGGAGATGGATGGAGATGGATGGGGATGGATGGGGATGGAGATGGATGTAGATGGATGGAGATGGATGGGGATGGATGGAGATGGATGGGGATGGATGGAGATGATGGAGATGGATGGAGATGGATGGGGATAGAGATGATTGGGGATGGATGGAGATGGATGGGGATGGATGGAGATGGACGGGGATGGAGATGGATGGGGATGGATGGAGATGGATGGAGATGGATGGGGATGGATGGAGATGGATGGGGATGGATGGAGATGGATGGAGATGGATGGAGATGGATGGGGATGGAGATGGATGGAGATGGATGGAGATGGATGGGGATGGATGGGGATGGATGGAGGGAGATGGATGGGGATGGAGATGGATGGAGATGGATGGGGATGGATGGAGGGAGATGGAAGGGGATGGAGATGGATGGAGATGGATGGGGATGATGGAGGGAGATGGATGGGGATGGAGATGGATGGGGAAGGATGGAGATGGATGGGGATGGATGGAGATGGATGGAGATGGATGGGGATGGATGGAGATGGATGGGGATGGATGGAGATGGATGGGGATTGAGATGGATGGGGATGGATGGAGATGGATGGAGATGGATAGGGATGGATGGAGAGGGATGGGGATGGATGGGGATGGAGATGGATGGGGATGGATGGAGATGATGGAGATGGATGGGGATGGATGGAGATGGATGGGGATGGATGGAGATGGATGGAGATGGATGGGGATGGAGATGGATGGGGATGGATGGGGATGGATGGAGATGGATGGGGATGGAGATGGATGGAGATGGATGGAGAAGGATGTAGATGGATGGAGATGGATGGGGATGGAGATGGATGGAGATGGATGGGGATGGATGGGGATGGATGGAGATGGAGATGGATGGAGATGGATGAAGATGGATGGAGATGGATGGAGATGGATGGGGATAGAGATGGATGGAGATGGATGGGGATGGATGGAGATGGATGGGGATGGATGGAGATGGATGGAGATGGATGGGGATGGATGGAGATAATAATAATAAATAATAATATGCCATTTAGCAGACGCTTTTATCCAAAGCGACTTACAGTCATGCGTGCATACATTTTTTTGTGTATGGGTGGTCCCGGGGATCGAACCCACTACCTTGGCGTTTCAAGCGCCGTGCTCTACCAGCTGAGCTACAGAGGACCACCGATGGATGGAGATGGATGGATCCTGACGTAGCTACCGGGTGGTTTGACGCGTCTCATAATAGCTACAATTGAACAACAAAACCATAGATGAAGGCCTCCTCCAGGGTTCATTTTTATTTATATTTATTTTATTTATTTCACCTTTATTTAACCAGGTGAGCCAGTTGAGAACAAGATAAAGCAAAGTAATGAACAGGTGGTCAGAGCTGTGGCCCTGTGGCTCCATCTGGTCAGCCCAGCCTCCAGAGGGTCTTCGGCCAGCCTGCCAGTCTACTCACCTGGCCCAGAGGGTCTCCGGCCAGCCTGCCAGTCTACCCACCTGGCCCAGAGGGTCTCCGGCCAGCCTGCCAGTCTACTCACCTGGCCCAGGGCCCTGCCAGCCCATCCTGCCTTCTGAAACTTGTCCTCTGCTATCAATTATGGAGCCTCTCACTGCAGACCAGGCAAGGCGTCTCATAATAGCTACAATTGAACAACAAAACCATAGATGAAGGCCTCCTCCAGGGTTCATTTTTATTTATATTTATTTTATTTATTTCACCTTTATTTAACCAGGTGAGCCAGTTGAGAACAAGATAAAGCAAAGTAATGAACAGGTGGTCAGAGCTGTGGCCCTGTGGCTCCATCTGGTCAGCCCAGCCTCCAGAGGGTCTCCGGCCAGCCTGCCAGTCTACTCACCTGGCCCAGAGGGTCTCCGGCCAGCCTGCCAGTCTACTCACCTGGCCCAGAGGGTCTCCGGCCAGCCTGCCAGTCTACTCACCTGGCCCAGAGGGTCTCCGGCCAGCCTGCCAGTCTACTCACCTGGCCCAGAGGGTCTCCGGGCCAGCCTGCCAGTCTACTCACCTGGCCCAGAGGGTCTCCGGCCAGCCTGCCAGTCTACCCACCTGGCCCAGAGGGTCTCCGGCCAGCCTGCCAGTCTACTCACCTGGCCCAGAGGGTCTCTGGCCAGCCTGCCAGTCTACCCACCTGGCCCAGAGGGTCTCCGGCCAGCCTGCCAGTCTACTCACCTGGCCCAGGGCCCTGCCAGCCCCTCCTGCCTTCTGAAACTTGTCCTCTGCTATCAATTATGGAGCCTCTCACTGCAGGCCAGGCAAGGTAGCGGTGCTCTCCATCCCTCCATCCCTCCACCCCCCCCCCTCCCTCCATCCCTCCATCCATCCCTCCCTCCCTCCATCCCCCCCTCCCCCCCTCCATCCCTCCATCCCTCCCTCCCTCCATCCCTCCCTCCTTCCCTCCCTCCCTCCATCCCCCCCTCCCTCCCTCCTTCCCTCCATCCCTCCCTCCCTCCCTCCATCCCTCCATCCCCCCCTCCATCCCTCCATCCCTCCTTCCCTCCATCCCTCCATCCCCCCCTCCATCCCTCCATCCCTCCCTCCCTCCATCCCTCCATCCCCCCCTCCATCCCTCCATCCCTCCTTCCCTCCATCCCTCCTTCCCTCCATCCCTCCATCCCCCCCTCCATCCCTCCATCCCTCCATCCCCCCCTCCATCCCTCCTTCCCTCCATCCCTCCATCCCCCCCTCCATCCCTCCTTCCCTCCCTCCCTCCACCCCCCCCCTCCATCCCTCCATCCCCCCCTCCATCCCCCCCTCCATCCCCCCTCCATCCCTCCTTCCCTCCATCCCTCCATCCCCCCTCCATCCCTCCATCCCTCCTTCCCTCCCTCCCTCCATCCCCCCCTCCATCCCTCCTTCCCTCCATCCCTCCATCCCCCCCTCCATCCCCCCTCCATCCCTCCTTCCCTCCATCCCCCCCTCCATCCCTCCATCCCTCCTTCCCTCCCCCCTCCATCCCTCCTTCCCTCCCTCCCTCCATCCCTCCATCCCTCCTTCCCTCCATCCCTCCTTCCCTCCATCCCTCCTTCCCTCCATCCCTCCTTCCCTCCCTCCCTACTCTTGGCAGGAGGGACACCTGCAGTGTCACCTCTTCTGTTTGCATCTGGGAAAGTACAGCATTGTGGGGGATTGACCATCTGCTGTCACCTCTCCTCATGACAAAGGGCAGTGGAATGAACATGATGTATTATGGTCCCGTACACGCTCAGCTTGTACAACAGATGTACAATGGTTGTGATACAGCAGAGTTTGTCCGTGCAAAAATAATTGCAGAAGAGACAACACAGAATGGTTGTGTAATTTAAAATTATATATATTTTATGTGAGATGTTTCATACAACACACCAAGTAACCAGTATAGCCTAATGTTGCATATTCACCTTTGAGAATACATCTGTCAAATACACAGTAGGCTGAGTGAGCAATCTGACCTCATATTCATTTGCCATGTCCGTGATTGACAGGCTGTGAGCGTGTCCCTCATCCCAGGTCACACCGGTGTGTATCGGACGGAGGCAGCAGTGAACACCAGGTAGTAGCATCTGGGCTGGACCCACAGTGCCCACGGCATCCAAGCTCCAGTGGTCACACATCTGTCACCGCGCACCGCTGTGAAATGGCTAGCTAGTTAGCGGTGCGCCCTAGCACTGTTTCAATCATTGGCGTCACTCGCTCTGAGACCTTGAAGTAGTAGTTGTTTCACCTGTTCTGCGAGGGCAGCAGCTTTTGTGGAGCGACGGGTAACGGTGCTTCGAGGGTGACTGTTGTCGATGTGTTCAGAGGGTCCCTGGTTCGAGCCCAGGTTGGGGCGAGGAGAGGGACGGAAACAACACTGTTACACACACACACACACACACACACACACACTCACACACACACACACACACACACTCACTCACACACACACACACACACACACACACACACACACACACACACCAGGCTGGAGGGAGGGAGAATGTGTCGGTTAATATCATTAATATCTCTCACTCTCTCGCTCTCTTTCTTTCTTTCACTCTCTCTCTTTCTCTCTCTTCTGCTGTCTCCTTATTTCTCTCCCTCTGTCTTTCCAAAAAACAGATCCAGTCCAGACCTAAAGCCCCCTGTTTGTATTACTCATATTGAACAAGGTGCTTTAAACCACTATATATCAAATATGATAACCTATGTGAGACAGAGTGCAGTACATAACTCACAAGATACGGATGTATAACAGAGATTTACCCAACATGCACTGCCACACATAACACTGAGTACAAGGCACTCCTAATATACACTACATGACCAAAAGTATGTGGACATACTTGCTCGTCGAACATCTCATTCCAAAATCATGGGCATTAATCTGGAGTTGGTCCCCCCTTTGCTGCTATAACAGCCTCCACTCTTCTGGGAAGGCTTTCCACTAGATGTTGGAACATTGCTGCAGGGGACTTGCTTCCATTCAGCCACAAGAGCATTAGTGAGGTCGGGCACTGATGTTGGGCGATTAGGCCTGGCTCGCAGTCGGCGTTCCAATTCATCCCAAAGGTGTTCGATGGGGTTGAGGTCAGGGCTCTGTGCAGGCCAGTGAAGTTCTTCCACACCGATCTCGACAAACCATTTCTGTTTGGACCTCACTTTGTGCACGGGGGCATTGTCATGCTGAAACAGGAAGGAAAGGGCCTTCCCCAAACTGTTGCCACCAAGTTGGAAGCACAGAATCATCTAGAATGTCACTGTATGCTGTAGCGTCACGATTTCCCTTCACTGGAACTAAGGGGCCTAGCCTGAACCATGAAAAACAGCCCCAGACCAATATTTCTCCTCCACCAAACTTTACAGTTGACACCATGCATTCGGGTAGGTAACGTTCTAATGGCATCCGCCAAACCTAGATTCGTCCATTGGACTCCCAGATGGTGAAGCGTGATTCATCACTCCAGAGAACGCTTTTCCACTGCTCCAGAGTCCAATGGCGGCGAGCTTTACACCCCTCCAGCCGATGCTTGGCATTGCGCATGGTGACCTTAGGCTTGTGTGCGGCTGCTCGGCCATGGAAACCCATTTCATGAAGCTCCTGACGAACAGTTATTGTGCTGACGTTGCTTCCAGAGACAGTTTGGAACTCGGTAGTGAGTGTTGCAACCGAGGACAGAGGATTTTTACTCGCTACGTCCTTCAGCACTCGGCGGTCCCGTTCTGTGAGCTTGTGTGGCCTACCACTTCGTGGCTGAGCCGTTGCTGCTCCTAGACGTTTCCACTTCACAATAACAGCACTTACAGTTGACCAGGGGCAGCTCTAGCAGGGCAGAAATTTGACAAACTGACATGTTAGAAAGGTGGCATCCTATGACGGTGCCACGTTGAAAGTCACTGAGCTCTTCAGTAAGGCCATTCTACTACCAGTGTTTGTCTATGGAGATCGCATGGCTGTGTGCTCGATGTTATAAGCCTGTCAGCAACGGGTGTGCCTGAAATTAATGAATCCACTCATTTGAAAGAGTTTCCACATACACATTATACAACCAAGCCCTACCCTGGGAGTCGAATGAGTTAGTCCTCCATATCTCTGCTCACGAGATATACAGTAGACAAGGGGTCTGGAGCCACCCTATCCCCTACAGCAGGGGTATTCAACTCTTACCCTACGAGGTATTAAGCCACCCTATCCCCTACAGAGAGGTATTCAACTCTTACCCTACGAGGTATGGAGCCACCCTATCCCCTACAGCAGGGGTATTCAACTCTTACCCTACGAGGTATTAAGCCACCCTATCCCCTACAGCAGGGGTATTCAACTCTTACCCTACGAGGTATGGAGCCACCCTATCCCCTACAGCAGGGGTATTCAACTCTTACCCTACGAGGTATTAAGCCACCCTATCCCCTACAGCAGGGGTATTCAACTCTTACCCTACGAGGTCTGGAGCCACCCTATCCCCTACAGCAGGGGTATTCAACTCTTACCCTACGAGGTATTAAGCCACCCTATCCCCTACAGCAGGGGTATTCAACTCTTACCCTACGAGGTCTGGAGCCACCATATCCCCTACAGCAGGGGTATTCAACTCTTACCCAACGAGGTATGGAGCCACCATATCCCCTACAGCAGGGGTATTCAACTCTTACCCTACGAGGTATGGAGCCACCCTATCCCCTACAGCAGGGGTATTCAACTCTTACCCTACGAGGTATGGAGCCACCCTATCCCCTACAGCAGGGGTATTCAACTCTTACCCTACGAGGTATTAAGCCACCCTATCCCCTACAGCAGGGGTATTCAACTCTTACCCTACGAGGTATGGAGCCACCCTATCCCCTACAGCAGGGGTATTCAACTCTTACCCTACGAGGTATTAAGCCACCCTATCCCCTACAGCAGGGGTATTCAACTCTTACCCTACGAGGTATGGAGCCACCCTATCCCCTACAGCAGGGGTATTCAACTCTTACCCTACGAGGTATTAAGCCACCCTATCCCCTACAGCAGGGGTATTCAACTCTTACCCTACGAGGTATTAAGCCACCCTATCCCCTACAGAGAGGTATTCAACTCTTACCCTACGAGGTCTGGAGCCACCCTATCCCCTACAGCAGGGGTATTCAACTCTTACCCTACGAGGTATTAAGCCACCCTATCCCCTACAGCAGGGGTATTCAACTCTTACCCTACGAGGTATGGAGCCACCCTATCCCCTACAGCAGGGGTATTCAACTCTTACCCTACGAGGTATGGAGCCACCCTATCCCCTACAGAGAGGTATTCAACTCTTACCCTACGAGGTATTAAGCCACCCTATCCCCTACAGAGAGGTATTCAACTCTTACCCTACGAGGTATGGAGCCTGCTAGTTTTTTGTTCTACCTGATAATTAATTGCACCACCTGGTGTCCCAGGTCTAAATCAGTCCCTGATTAGAGGGTAACTACTGTATGAAAGAAACGCAGTGGAACTGGCTTCAAGGTCCAGAGTTGAGTTTGAGGGATGTAGACTATACGAACTGAAACAAATCATTAAAAAGTTTAGATGCAAAAGGAACAAGACTTCTTAACAAAGACAGCAACTTATCCAAACACCACCAGTACAGAACCTAACCCTAACACACTGGCGTGACGTAGTTTCTCTGGGCTGTCCTGTAGCGGCTACCTGAACATGCATGTCATGAGACGTCCTCGCAGTCTCTTCCAGCTTGGATAGAAAGTCATTGTGCGTAAAACCAGTCTATTAATGTCAAATAATACAATCAGTCCACCCTCAAAACACTAGCTTACTAGGGATTGATTCACTATGCAGTGTACTATCTATAGCTATTTACAGTATTTATCTGCTATTTAGAAACTTTTAATAAAAAATTACACATCAAATAATGTGAAGAGGAAAAAAGTAGTTGTCTTAAATGTAGCCCCTATTTACTGTTGAACTCAGCGGGGGCTTAAATGTAGCCCCTATTTACTGTTGAACTCAGCGGGGGCTTAAATGTAGCCCCTATTTACTGTTGAACTCAGCGGGGGCTTAAATGTAGCCCCTATTTACTGTTGAACTCAGCGGGGGCTTAAATGTAGCCCCTATTTACTGTTGAACTCAGCGGGGGCTTAAATGTAGCCCCTATTTACTGTTGAACTCAGTGGGGTTTGTCTAACTAATAGCCGACACAAATGGGCTGCAATATTCCATGTCAATTCAATTAAATCTAATTCAATCCAACTTGAGAGCCTCTCCTGGTGTCCTGAAGCCACGGCCTCTAGGTCCAGGTTGCGGCCGACTGTATTCCATACTGAGTATTGCCAACCCAGACAGTCTTTCCTAAGACCTATGTCCATTGCGCTGCACACAATTTAAACTTAGTCTTGAATGATGCATGACAAGACTATAATAATATACCATATTGTACCATACAATACGATAACCTTATCCCTAACACCACACAGTACAGTACCTAACCCTAACCCAACACAGTACAGTACCTAATCCTAACCACACACAGTACAGTACCTAACCCTAACACCACACAGTACAGTACCTAACCCTAACACCACACAGTACAGTACCTAACCCTAACACCACACAGTCCAGTACATAACCCTAACACCACACAGTACAGTACCTATCCCTAACCCCACACAGTACAGTACCTAACCCTAACCCCACACAGTACAGTATCTAACCCTAACACCACACAGTACAGTACCTAACCCTAACACCACACAGTACAGTATCTAACCCTAACACCACACAGTACAGTACCTAACCCTAACACCACACAGTACAGTACCTAACCCTAACCCTAACCCCACACAGTACAGTACCTAACCCTAACACCACACAGTACAGTACCTAACCCTAACCCTAACCCCACACAGTACAGTACCTAACCCTAACCCCACACAGTGCAGTACCTAACCCTAACCCTAACCCTAACACCACACAGTACAGTACCTAACCCTAACCCTAACACCACACAGTACAGTACCTAACCCTAACCCCACACAGTACAGTACCTAACCCTAACCCTAACACCACACAGTACAGTACCTAACCCTAACCCCACACAGTGCAGTACCTAACCCTAACCCTAACACCACACAGTACAGTACCTAACCCTAACACCACACAGTACAGTATCTAACCCTAACCCCACACACTACAGTACCTAACCCTAACACCACACAGTACAGTACCTAACCCTAACACCACACAGTACAGTACCTAACCCTAACCCTAACACCACACAGTACAGTACCTAATCCTAACCCTAACCCCACACAGTCCAGTACCTAACCCTAACACCACACAGTACAGTACCTAACCCTAACACCACACAGTACAGTATCTAACCCTAACCCCACACAGTACAGTACCTAACCCTAACACCACACAGTACAGTATCTAACCCTAACCCCACACAGTACAGTATCTAACCCTAACACCACACAGTACAGTGCCTAATCCTAACCCCACACAGTACAGTACCTAATCCTAACCCCACACAGTACAGTACCTAACCCTAACACCACACAGTACAGTACCTAACCCTAACCCCACACAGTACAGTACCTAACCCTAACCCTAACCCCACACAGTACAGTACCTAACCCTAACACCACACAGTACAGTACCTAACCCTAACACCACACAGTACAGTACCTAACCCTAACCCTAACACCACACAGTACAGTACCTAATCCTAACCCCACACAGTACAGTACCTAACCCTAACCCTAACACCACACAGTACAGTACCTAACCCTAACCCTAACACCACACAGTACAGTACCTAATCCTAACCCCACACAGTACAGTACCTAATCCTAACCCCACACAGTACAGTACCTAACCCTAACCCCACACAGTACAGTACCTAACCCTAACACCACACAGTACAGTACCTAATCCTAACCCCACACAGTACAGTACCTAATCCTAACCCCACACAGTACAGTACCTAACCCTAACCCCACACAGTACAGTACCTAACCCTAACCCTAACACCACACAGTACAGTACCTAATCCTAACCCCACACAGTACAGTACCTTACCCTAACCCCACACAGTACAGTACCTAACCCTAACCCCACACAGTACAGTATCTAACCCTAACACCACACAGTACAGTACCTAACCCTAACACCACACAGTACAGTACCTAGCCCTAACACCACACAGTACAGTACCTAACCCTAACCCCACACAGTACAGTATCTAACCCTAACACCACACAGTACAGTACCTAACCCTAACACCACACAGTACAGTACCTAACCCTAACCCCACACAGTACAGTATCTAACCCTAACACCACACAGTACAGTACCTAACCCTAACACCACACAGTACAGTACCTAACCCTAACACCACACAGTACAGTACCTAACCCTAACACCACACAGTACAGTACCTAACCCTAACACCACACAGTACAGTACCTAACCCTAACCCCACACAGTACAGTATCTAACCCTAACACCACACAGTACAGTACCTAACCCTAACCCTAACACCACACAGTAAGACTCCAAGATTAAAGCTTATTTTTTCTTTAAAGTTGTCCTATTAAGCTCTGTGTTGTTCCTTGTTCAGCAACATGGAGAGAGGATGACCCAAACCCATCCAGAGACCCATCCAGAGACCCAGGCCTCGCCGTACCATTGGGCTCTTTTCAAGCAGAGATAATGAGGACGGGTCAGTTCCCAAATGGCAGCCTATTCACTATATAGGCCATAGGGCTCTGGTCACTACATAGGCCACAGGGCTATGGTCACTATATACTATATATCAGGGTTGGGTTATAAAAAAATATCTGAAACTTTGAACATCCCACGGAGCAACATTAAATCCATTATTTAAAAAATGGAAAGAATATGGCACCACAACAAACCTGCCAAGAGAGGGCCGTCCACCAAAACTCACGGACCGGGCAAGGAGGGCATTAATCAGAGAGGCAACAAAGAGACCAAAGATAACCCTGAAGGAGCTGCAATGCTCCACAGTGGAGATTGGAGTATCTGTCCATAGGACCACTTTAAGCCGTACACTCCACAGAGATGGGCTTTACGGAAGAGTGGCCAGAAAAAAGCCATTGCTCAAAAAATAAATAAGCAAACACGTTTGGTGTTCGCCAAAAGGCATGTGGGAGACTCCCCAAACATATGGAAGAAGGTACTCTGGTCAGATGAGACTAAAATTGAGCTTTTTGGCCATCAAGGAAAACGCTATGTCTGGCGCAAACCTAACACCTCTCATCACCCCGAGAACATCATCCCAACAGTGAAGCATGGTGGTGGCAGCATCATGCTGTGGGATGTTTTTCATTGGCAGGGACTGGGAAACTGGTCAGAATTAAAGGAATGATGGATGGCGCTAAATACAGGGAAATTCTTGAGGGAAACCTGTTTCAGTCTTCTGGAGATTTGAGACTGGGACGGAGGTTCACCTTCCAGCAGGACAATGACCCTAAGCATACTAAAAAGAAACACTTGAGTGGTTTAAGGGGAAACATTTAAATGTCTTGGAATGGCCTAGTCAAAGCCCAGACCTCAATCCAATTGAGAATCTGTGGTATGACTTAAAGATTGCTGTACACCAGCAGAACCCATCCAACTTGAAGGAGCTGGAGCAGTTTTGCCTTGAAGAATGGGCAAAAATCCCAGTGGCTAGATGTGCCAAGCTTATAGAGACATACCCCAAGAGACTTGCAGCTGCAATTTCTGCAAAAGGTGGCTCTACAAAGTATTGACTTTGGGGGGATGAATAGTTATGAACGCTCAAGTTTTGTTTTTCTGTCTTATTTCTTGTTTGTTTCACAAAAAAATATATTTTGCATCTTCAAAGTGGTAGGCACGTTGTGTAAATAAAATGATACAATCCCCCAAAAGATCCATTTTAATTCCAGGTTGTAAGGCAACAAAATAGGAAAAATGCCAAGGGGGGTGAATACTTTCACAAGCCACCGTAATATACTGAACAACAATTTAAACGCAACAATTTCAAAGATTTTACTGAGTTACAGTTCATCTACAGTGGGGAAAAAAAGTATTTAGTCAGCCACCAATTTTGCAAGTTCTCCCACTTAAAAAGATGAGAGAGGCCTGTAATTTTCATCATAGGTACACGTCAACTATGACAGACAAAATGAGAAAAAAGATTCCAGAAAATCACATTGTAGGATTTTTTATGAATTTATTTGCAAATTATGGTGGAAAATAAGTATTTGGTCAATAACAAAAGTTTCTCAATACTTTGTTATATACCCTTTGTTGGCAATGACACCGATCAAACGTTTTCTGTAAGTCTTCATAAGGTTTTCACACACTGTTGCTGGTATTTTGGCCCATTTCTCCATGCAGATCTCCTCTAGAGCAGTGATGTTTTGGGGCTGTCGCTGGGCAACACGGACTTTCAACTCCCTCCACAGATTTTCTATGGGGTTGAGATCTGGAGATTAGCTAGGCCACTCCAGGACCTTGAAATGCTTCTTACGAAGCCACTCCTCCGTTGCCCGGGCAGTGTGTTTGGGATCATTGTCATGCTGAAAGACCCAGCCACGTTTCATCTTCAATGCCCTTGCTGATGGAAGGAGGTTTTCACTCAAAATCTCACGATACATGGCCCCATTCATTCTTTCCTTTACACGGATCAGTCGTCCTGGTCCCTTTGCAGAAAAACAGCCCCAAAGCATGATGTTTCCACCCCCATGCTTCACAGTAGGTATTGTGTTCTTTGGATGCAACTCAGCATTCTTTGTCCTCCAAACACGACGAGTTGAGTTTTTACCAAAAATGTTCTATTTTGGATTCATCTGACCATATGACATTCTCCCAATCCTCTTCTGGATCATCCAAATGCACTCTAGCAAACTTCAGACGGGCCTGGACATGTACTGGCTTAAGCAGGGGGACACGTCTGGCACTGCAGGATTTGAGTCCCTGGCGGTGTAGTGTGTTACTGATGGTAGGCTTTGTTACTTTGGTCCCAGCTCTCTGCAGGTCATTCACTAGGTCCCCTCGTGTGGTTCTGGGATTTTTGCTCACCGTTCTTGTGATCATTTTGACCCCACGGGGTGAGATATTGCGTGGAGCCCCAGATCGAGGGAGATTATCAGTGGTCTTGTATGTCTTCCATTTCCTAATAATTGCTCCCACATTTGATTTCTTCAAACCAAGCTGCTTACCTATTGCAGATTCAGTCTTCCCAGCCTGGTGCAGGTCTACAATTTTGGTTCTGGTGTCCTTTGACAGCTCTTTGGTCTTGGCCATAGTGGAGTTTGGAGTGTGACTGTTTGAGGTTGTGGAAAGGTGTCTTTTATACTGATAACAAGTTCAAACAGGTGCCATTAATACAGGTAACGAGTGGAGGACAGAGGAGCCTCTTAAAGAAGAAGTTACAGGTCTGTGAGAGCCAGAAATCTTGCTTGTTTGTAGGTGACCAAATACTTATTTTCCACCATAATTTGCAAATAAATTCATAAAAAATCCTACAATGTGATTTTCTGGTATTTTTTCTCAATTTGTCTGTCATAGTTGACATGTACCTATGATGAAAATTACAGGCCTCTCTCATCTTTTTAAGTGGGAGAACTTGCACAATTGGTGGCTGACTAAATACTTTTTTTCCCCACTGTAAGGAAATCAGTCAATTGAAATAAATTAATTAGGCCCTAATCTATGGATTTCAAATGAACGGGAATACAGATATCAAATCAAATCACATTTTTTTGTTTCATTCACCGAATACAACAGTGAAATGCTTACTTACAAGCCCTTAACCAACAATGCAGTTTTAAGAATGAATACTCCCTCGAAGCGAGCATAGAAGTAATTTAGCTCATCTGGTAGGCTCATGTCACTGGGCAGCTCGCGGGTGTGCTTCCCTTTGTAGTCTGTAATTGTTTGCAAGCCCTGCCACATCCGACGAGCGTCAGAGCCAGGTGTAGTACGATTCAATCTTAGTCCTGTATTGACGATATGCCTGTTTGATGGTTCGTCGGAGGGCATTGCGGGATTTCTTATAAGCTTCCGGGTTAGAGTCCCGCTCCTTGAAAGCGGCAGCTCTACCCTTTAGCTAAGATGTTGCCTGTAATCCATGGCTTCTGGTTGGGGTATGTACGTACAGTCACTGTGGGGACGACGTCATCGATGCACTTATTGATGAAGCCAGTGACTGATGTGGTAAACTCCTCAATGCCATCGGAAGAATCACGGAACATGTTCCAGTCTGTGCTAGCAAAACAGTCCTGTAGCTTAGCATCTGCTTCATCTGACCACTTTTTTATTGACCGAGTCACTGGTGCTTCCTGCTTCAGTTTTTGCTTGTAAGCAGGAATCAGGAAGATAGAATTATGGTCAGATTTGCCAAATGGAGGGCGAGGGAGAGCTTTGTACGCGTCTCTGTGTGTGGAGTAAAGGTGGTCTAGAGTTTTTTTTCCCTCTGGTTGCACATTTAACATGCCGGTAGAAATGAGGTAAAACAGTTTTAAGTTTAAGTCCCCGGCCACTATGCATCTGTTGATCAGATACCTTTAAAAAAAGGTAGGGGTAAAAGTAAAGATACCTTCATAGAAAATGGTAAAAGTGAAAGTCACCCACTAAAATACTAAGTATCAAAAGTAAACGTAATTGCTCAAATATACTTAAGTAAAAAAGTAAATGTATAAATTATTAAAAATTCCTTATATTAAGCAAGTTTTTATTTATTTACGGATAGCCAGGGGCACACTCCACACTCAGACATAATTTAGAAAAGAAGCATGTGTTTAAAAAAAAAAAAAAAATTATGTATTTTTTTTAATATTTTTTATTTTTTAATATTTTTTAAAAAAAATAAAAAATTGGGGGGGGGGGGGTGGATCAGCTTAATATTGCAGATAGATTGTATCTTCTATCAATGTAATTGTCTGCATCACTTCCAATCCCCCATGTTTTATTTTATTTTTTATATATATATTCCCCTTTATTACTTTTCAACCCCACCATCCTTTCCCTACTTGGAGTAAATTAGTGAACAACAACGCCCAGGCCTCTACTTCCGGTCTATACTTACTATCTACACCTTATGGACAGAGTTAATTTTACAATAATTCTATATCTATATATATATATATATATATATATATATATATATATTTATTTATTTTTTTTGCTCCTGAACTTCTTCTACTCTCAACCTCTCCGATCATTTTCATGATGTCCATCCGGTTTGCTTCTAAATGCCATATCTTTCTAACTGTGCTCTTTCCCAAAAGCTCCCAACATACAACCTATATACTTATTATGGACACAGTATGCTTACATTATTAGCTATCTTTGTTATTATTTGTTGTTATTTGTTATTAGTCCCATCCTTCAACTCTATTCAATACCTCCCATCTATCTCTTAACACCATCCATATAGGATTTCTATTTGCCATATATATTTCGACCGTACTGTGATGTTTTACAAAAGTTCTGAACCTTTCTATTCTCATTGCTTCTACAGATTGTGAATTAAAAATAAACATTTTTGCTAAAAGTATTATTATATTATTGATTGATTGACTATGACTTTTCAGATCACCCAGTAATGCTATCTGCAAGGTTAGTTCCAGGTAAATATTGCAATCCTTTAGCCATTCCTGGACCTGTGTCCAAAAACAAGCTACAAATGGACAGAACCAAAACAAATGATCTAATGATTCTATCTCTTCACAGCAAAATCTGCAGAGCTGGGAAGATTGTATCCCCCATATAAATAACATTCTATTGGTAGCAAGAATTTTATATAATAATTTAAATTGAAAGATTCTAATTTTTGAATCCGGTGTCGTTTTGCGTGTCAGTTCATAAACACTATGCCATGGGATCGGTACGTCAAAGATCTCTTCCCAACTATTTTGCAATCTATATGGGACGGCTGTCAATCCTTTGGTCCTTAAGTGAAACTGATATACTTTTTTATTTATCACAGTTTTCCTTAACCAATTATGTTCTTTAATGCAAGGCCGACAGACAAGTTCCTTACTTTCTCCCCCTTCAACTTTCCTCTTCCACTTTTGCGGTAAGGCTGCAATTATTTGGTTGTAATTCTGGGTAGAGCAGACATTTCCATATGTTTTTGGTAGCTGCATGTGCGACATAACTCCACCAGTCCTACCGATGATATCATTTACGAAGATTATACCTTTTTTAAACATTCTGTCAAAAAATAAAGGTTTTTTGTCAATTAGTATATTTGAATTTAACCACAATATTTGTTGCATTATTTGTTCTGTCGTTTCTGGAGGATTAAATTGAAATTGCAACCAACTTTCTATGGCTTGTTTTAGAAATAGTGACATTTGGGAGATTATTTCCTTTTCAAATAACTGAAAGTGAGAGGTTGTAATCTGAATAAAGGGAAAAAGGCCTTTCTTGAACAGTGGGTGAGACAATCTTACTAATTTGCTTGAGAACCAGTTCGGATTTAAGTATAACTTTTGGATGACTGAAGATTTTAGTGATAGGTCTAATGCTTTAATATTTAATAATTTCTGTCCTCCGAATTCATATTCATTATATAAATATGCTCTTTTAATTTTGTCTGGCTTGCCGTTCCAAATAAAATTGAATATTTTTTTCTCATATAATTAAAAAAACTGTTTGCTAGGCGTAGGCAAGACCATAAGCAAATAGGTAAACTGGGATAATACTAAAGAGTTAATCAGGGTGATTTTTCCACAAATTGACAGGTATTTTCCTTTCCTTTCCATGGTAGTAAGATCTTATCTATTTTTGCTAACTTTCTATTAAAATTTATTGAAGTGAGATCATTTATTTCCTTTGGGATATGTATTCCGAGTATATCTACATCACCATCAGACCATTTTATTGGTAAACTACATGGTAATGTAAAAATTGTATTTTTTAGTGATCCAATACGTAATATAGTACATTTGTCATAATTTGGTTTTAATCCAGAGAGGTTAGAAAATGTATCTAGATCCTCTATGAGGCTGTGGAGGGATTCTAGTTGTGGATCTAAAAGAAAACATGAATCATCTGCGTACAATGACACCTTTGTTTTTAAGCCCTGTATTTCTAATCCTCTGATATTATTATTGGATCTGATTTTAATAGCTAACATCTCGATGGCCACAATAAATAGATATGCCGATAGTGGACAACCTTGTTTCACTCCTCTTGACAGTTTAAAACTTTCTGAGAAATAGCCATTATTTACTATTTTACACCTAGGGTTACGTTACTATACATGATTTTGACCCATTTTATAAGAGATTCTCCTAAATTGAAATGCTCCAGGCATTTATATATAAATTCCAGTCGAACTTTATCAAATGCCTTTTCGAAGTCTGCTATGAATAACAGGCCTGGTTTCCCATATTTTTCATAGTGTTCTATTGTTTCCAATACTTGCCTTATATTATCTCCAATGTATCTTCCATGTAAAAAACCTGTCTGATTAGAATGAATAATATCCGACAATACCTTTTTAATTCTATGCGCTATACATTTTGCTAGGATTTTTGCATCACAACACTGAAGTGTAAGTGGCCTCCAATTTTGTAAATGGACTGGATCTTTATATTTTCCACTTGTATCCTGTTTCAGTAATAATGAGATCAGACCTTCTTCTTGAGTGTCAGATAATCTACCATTTACATAGGAGTGGTTAAAACATGCTAATAACGGTCCTCTTAGTATATCAAAAAAGGTTTGGTATACCTCGATTGGTATGCCATCCAACCCTGGAGTTTTCCCGGACTTAAAGTCTTTAATTGCATCCAGAAGTTCCTCCTCTGTAATTTCACCTTCACATGAGTCTTTCTGTGTGGCTGTTAATTTGACATTATCAATAGAAAAAAAATCTCTACAATTAGCTTCAGTTAGAGGAGATGGAGGCGACTGAAAAGAAAACATATGCTTAAAATACTTTGTTTCTTCCTTCAAAATATCATTAGGTGAATTATTACATTTACATTTTAGTCATTTAGCAGACGCTCTTATCCAGAGCGACTTACAGCTAGTGAATACATTATTATTATTATTATTATTTTTTCTATACTGGAAATCGAACCCACAACCCTGGCGTTGCAAACGCCATGCTCTATCAACTGAGCTACATCCCTGCCGGCCATTCCCTCCCCTACCCTGGACGACGCTGGGCCAATTGTGCGCCGCCCATGAGTCTCCCGGTCGCGGCCGGCTGCGACAGAGCCTGGATTCGAACCAGGATCTCTAGTGACACAGTTAGCACTGCGATGCAGTGCCTTAGACCACTGCGCCACTCAGGAGTACATGGGTGACTCCGTCAATTGTAACCAGTTTCATTAAGTTCTTTTTGGTAGCATTCCTATGTTGAAGATTAAAAAAGAATTTTGTGCATTTTTCCCCATATTCCATCCAGTTTGCTTTATTTTTATAATATATTACACTTGATCTTTCTTGAATAAGTTTTTCCATTTCTTTTTGTTTTTCCTCTAATTTATTCTGAGCCTCTATGTTACAGTTTTTATTGCCATCTATCTGTTCTGTTAGACTTTCTATTTCCTTTCTTAGTATAAACTCTTTTGACCTAAATTGCTTTTGTTTTCGAGATGAGTACTGAATTGCATGGCCTCTAAAGGCACATTTAAAGGTGTCCCATACAATAAGGGGATTCGCTGTACCTATGTTATGTTGGATTGGAAAAAGTCAGTTATAAATTCCTTTGTTCTAATTATAAATAAATTATCATCTAATAGGCTTTGATTAAATTTCCAATATCCTCGCCCACGTGGAAATTCAGTCAGAGTAATGTATATGCCTATTATATGATGGTCCGACCGCATTCTGTCCCCTATCAACACTTTTTTTACTTTGGTGCCAACGAGAATGAGATAAGAAAGAAGTCAAGACGACTAGCTTGATTGAGTCTCCTCCATGTATATCTCACTAGATCAGCATATTTAAGCCTCCATATATCTACTAGTTCTAATGTATCCATGACATTCACGATTTCCTTAAGAGCATGTCGGTGATTGTTTGTGGTGTGATTTCCTTTTCGGTCCATTGAGCTATTTAAAACAGTATTATAATCCCCCACCATAATAATATTGTCTTGAGTTGCTTGCAGGCTTGATAATTTATTATATATATTGTCAAAGAATTGTGGATCATCATTATTTGGTCCGTAAAGGTTAATGAGCCATATCTGTTTATGGTCCAATACCATATTTAAAATAATCCATCTACCTTGCGTATCTATTTGGACAATTTGCACATTCGGATCGAAATTACTATTAATTAATATCATCACCCCTTTTGAATTTCTTTGCCCATGGGAGAAGTATATTTCCCCCCCCCCCCCCCATTCTTTTTTCCACGCTACTTCATCTCGAATTGTTGAATGAGTTTCCTGTATACAATAGATATTATATTCCTTCTCTTTGAGCCATGTAAATATTGTTCTTCTTTTGTTATTATCAGCTAAGCCATTACAATTATAACTGGCTATACTTATTTCACCATACACCATAATGAGATACACGTTTCAAGTCTATTTATCATTATATATATGTTTGTAAATTTACCAATAAAAAATAGCGTAATGATTGAGTGTCCATATAGCTGTACCGTGATATTTGCATTGCTACGGAGTAACCCTTCAATTGTTCTCCACTAATTCCCCCGCTAAAGCCCCTCCCCATCCCAAGTTGAGCCGTCATCCCAGTGATCGGCATCCCACCCACGTCCCTCCGTATCCCTAAGGCCCCAAGAGGCCAGGACCCATCCATCGAAAACAGCACACAGTGCCACCCACAAAACAGAAGCAGGTTAACCGCCAAAAGCATTTCCAATGCTTTCACCTCTATATATATATATATCTATATAACTATTATTATTTTTTAAATTATGCATATCCTATTTTCCATCATTATCAATTAATATGCGTAATAATGTCGGCAGTTCACACATAGGATTCTAACATATAACCAGGATTGCCATTGTATTACATTTAATTCATTGACAAGCAATTATTATCCTAGCAAATAATTCCCGCGGTCCATCCCATACCCCCCCCCCCCCAAACATCCCCCCCCCCCCCCCAGATGCCAGACAAGCACACACGCACATACTCACATACTCCAACACACTCAACCCCCCTCCTCCACAATCCACCATAAAATCCGATACTCAACGGCTGTTATATCCCAGAGCCCAACTCGAGAAATAACTTGATTTACGAGTGCACATACAGTTAAAGCTGATTGAGAAAGCATGCAGATTGAGCAGAAATTGATAACAATGTGAGATTTGATTAATCTACTTAATCTATGTCAAGTCCTAGGTGATGGAGATCAGATCCACCCTCTTCACCTGAGACACAAACACTCTGATCCCCTGTTGTAACCCTTTTCCCAAGCATCTCCATGCGGTCAGACCTTTGATTATTTTGTGCCACCTGGGCCACAATGATAAACCCCCTCTCTGATTGTCCGAGTGTGTTTTTATTTATTTACGGATAGCCAGGGGCACACTCCACACTCAGACATCATTTAGAAAAGAAGCATGTGTTTAGTGAGTCCGCCAGATCAGAGGCAGTAGGGATGACCAGGGATGTGAATTGGACCATTTACTGTCCTGCTAAGCATTCAAAATGTAAAGAGTACTTTTGGGTTTCAGGGAAACTGTATGGAGTAAAAAAGTACATTATTTTATTTAGGAATGTAGTGAAGTAAAAGTCAAAAATATAAATAGTAAAGTACATATACCCCAAAAAAGTACTTAATACTTTAAAGTATTTTTACTTTAGTACTTTACACCACTGCCCATACCATAACCCTACCACCACCACGGGGCTGTTCACAACGTTGGCATCAGCAAAGTGACTGTAGTGTGTTGAGACAGTCAGTAGCTCAGCACCTGGTATTGACTGGCTGTCTCAAGACTAATACAGAGAGCACCAATCAATGATACTCATTTTAATAGCTCTCCTTTGTTTGACAGGTAGAGAACAGAACACTGTAACAACAACATAACAACACTGTAACAACAACATAACAACAATGTAACAACAACATAACAACACTGTAACAACAACATAACAACACTGTAACAACAACATAACAACACTGTAAGAACAACATAACAACACTAACAACAACATAACAACACTGTAACAACAACATAACAACAATGTAACAACAACATAACAACACTAACAAAAACATAACAACAATGTAACAACAATGTAACAACAATGTAACAACAATGTAACAACAATGTAACAACAACATAACAACACTGTAACAGCAACATAACAACACTGTAACAACAGCATAACAACACTGTAAGAACAACATAACAACAATGTAACAACAACAAAACAACAATGTAACAACAACATAACAATGTAACAACAACATAACAACACTGTAACAACAACATAACAACACTGTAACAACAGCATAACAACACTGTAACAACAACATAACAACAATGTAACAACAACAAAACAACAATGTAACAACAACATAACAACACTGTAACAACAACCACAACATAACAACACTGTAACAACAATGTAACAACAATGTAACAACAACATAACAACACTGTAACAACAACATAACAACACTGTAACAACAACATAACAACACTGTAACAACAACATAACAACACTGTAACAACAACATAATAACAATGTAACAACAACATAACAACAATGTAACAACAACATAACAACACTGTAACAACAACATAACAACACTGTAACAACAACATAACAACACTGTAACAACAACGTAACAACACTGTAACAACAACGTAACAAGAGCATAACAACACTGTAAGAACAACATAACAACACTAACAACATAACAACACTAACAACAACATAACAACAATGTAACAACAACATAACAACAATGTAACAACAACATAACAACACTGTAACAACAACATAACAACAATGTAACAACAACATAACAACACTGTAACAACAACATAACAACAATGTAACAACAACATAACAACACTGTAACAACAACATAACAACAATGTAACAACAACATAACAACACTAACAACAACATAACAACACTGTAACAACAACATAACAACAATGTAACAACAACATAACAACACTGTAACAACAACATAACAACAATGTAACAACAACATAACAACACTGTAACAACAACATAACAACACTGTAACAACAACATAACAACACTGTAACAACAACATAACAACACTGTAACAACAATGTAACAACAGCATAACAACACTGTAAGAACAACATAACAACACTGTAACAACAACATAACAACACTGTA
The DNA here is from genome assembly GCA_031479575.1 of Coregonus ussuriensis. NCBI lineage: Eukaryota > Metazoa > Chordata > Actinopteri > Salmoniformes > Salmonidae > Coregonus > Coregonus ussuriensis. The sequence goes on from CM062489.1 coordinate 1,583,999, forward strand.
ACAACAACATAACAACACTGTAACAACAACATAACAACACTGTAACAACAACATAACAACACTGTAACAACAACATAACAACACTGTAACAACAACATAACACTGTAACAACAACATAACAACAATGTAACAACAACATAGCAACACTGTAACAACAACATAACAACACTGTAACAACAACATAACAACACTGTAACAACAATGTAACAACAGCATAACAACACTGTAACAACAACATAACAACACTGTAACAACAACATAACAACACTGTAACAACAACATAACAACACTGTAACAACAACATAACAACACTGTAACAACAACATAACAACAATGTAACAACAACATAAAAACAATGTAACAACAACATAACAACACTGTAACAACATAACAACACTAACAACAACATAACAACACTGTAACAACAACATAACAACACTGTAACAACAACATAACAACACTGTAACAACAACATAACAACACTGTAACAACAACATAACAACACTGTAACAACAACGTAACAACACTGTAACAACAACATAACAACACTGTAACAACAACATAACACTGTAACAACAACATAACAACACTGTAACAACAACATAACACTGTAACAACAACATAACAACACTGTAACAACAACATAACAACACTGTAACAACAACATAACAACACTGTAACAACAACATAACAACAGCATAACAACACTGTAAGAACAACATAACAACACTGTAACAACAACATAACAACACTGTAACAACAACATAACAACAATGTAACAACAACATAACAACACTGTAACAACATAACAACACTGTAACAACAACATAACAACAATGTAACAACAACATAACAACACTGTAACAAAAACATAACAACACTGTAACAACAACATAACAACACTGTAACAACAACATAACAACACTGTAACAACAACATAACAACACTGTAACAATAACATAACAACACTGTAACAACAACATAACAACAACGTAACAACAACATAACAACAACGTAACAACAACATAACAACAACGTAACAACAACATAACAACAACATAACAACACTGTAACAACAACATAACACTGTAACAACAACATAACAACAATGTAACAACAACATAACAACAATGTAAGAACAACATAAAAACACTGTAACAACAACATAACAACACTGTAACAACAACATAACAACAATGTAACAACAACAAAACAACACTGTAACAACATAACAACACTGTAACAACAACATAACAACAATGTAACAACAACATAACAACAATGTAACAACAACATAACAACACTGTAACAACAACATAACAACACTGTAACAACAGCATAACAACACTGTAAGAACAACATAACAACAATGTAACAACAACATAACAACAATGTAACAACAACATAACACTGTAACAACAACATAACAACAACGTAACAACAACATAACAACAACGTAACAACAACATAACAACACTGTAACAACAACATAACAACAGTGTAACAACAACAATGTAACAACAACATAAAAACACTGTAACAACAACATAACACTGTAACAAAAACATAACAACACTGTAACAAAAACATAACAACACTGTAACAACAACATAACAACACTGTAACAACAACAACAACATAACAACACTGTAACAACAACATAACAACACCGTAACAACAACATAACAACACCGTAACAACAACATAACAACACTGTAACAACATAACAACACTGTAACAACAACATAACAACACTGTAACAACTACATAACAACACTGTAACAACAACATAACAACAATGTAACAACAACATAACAACAATGTAACAACAACATAACAACAATGTAAGAACAACATAACAACACTGTAACAACAACATAACAACACTGTAACAACAACATAACAACAATGTAACAACAACAATGTAACAACAACATAAAAACAATGTAACAACAACATAACACTGTAACAAAAACATAACAACACTGTAACAACAACATAACAACACTGTAACAACAACACAACACTGTAACAACAACATAACAACACTGTAACAACAACATAACACTGTAACAACAACATAACAACACTATAACAACAACATAACAACAACGTAACAACAACATAACAACACCGTAACAACAACATAACAACACTGTAACAACAACATAACAACACTGTAACAACAACATAACAACACTGTAACAACATCATAACAACACTGTAACAACAACATAACAACACTGTAACAACAACATAACAACACTGTAACAACAACATAACAACACTGTAACAACAACATAACAACAATGTAACAACAACATAACAACAATGTAACAACAACATAACACTGTAACAACAACATAACAACAACGTAACAACAACATAACAACAACGTAACAACAACATAACAACAACATAACAACACTGTAACAACAACATAACAACACTGTAACAACAACATAACAACAATGTAACAACAACATAACAACACTAACAACAACATAACAACAATGTAAGAACAACATAACAACACTGTAACAACAACATAACAACACTGTAACAACAACATAACAACAATGTAACAACAACATAACAACAATGTAACAACAACATAAAAACAATGTAACAACAACATAACACTGTAACAAAAACATAACAACACTGTAACAACAACATAACAACACTGTAACAACAACACAACACTGTAACAACAACATAACAACACTGTAACAACAACATAACAACACTGTAACAACAACATAACAACTCTGTAACAACAACATAACAACACTGTAACAACAACATAACAACACTGTAACAACAACATAACAACACTGTAACAGCAACATAACAACACTGTAACAGCAACATAACAACACTGTAACAACAACATAACAACACTGTAACAACATAACAACACTGTAACAACAACATAACAACACTGTAACAACAACATAACAACACTGTAACAACAACATAACAACACTGTAACAACTACATAACAACAACATGTAAAAAGACAGCACCGGAGAACACAGTAAGCAGCTGTGTTTAGTGCCTAGAAATTCCAGGCTGGTGATTAAATAGAGCAAGTCTGCACTAAGCAGTTAATGATCCATACAGATCAAACATTACTGCAGCCCAAACCATCCCAGATATAGGCCACAAAATACATACAATATATTCAGAGCAGCTTGGATGGCCAAATTCAGAATATTTGAATGAACTAAGTGTAAAAGAAACATTGTTGTTTATCTGGCTAAACTTGAGTGGGTATATGTCCCCAGCCCCTTCAGTTTTAATGTGCATGAAAACACCTATACCCTGAGATGCCATTACACAATCCAATGGCCTTGGTTAGAACATACCGTGCCTTAAGTATTCAGACCCCTTGACTTTTTCCACATTTTGTTACGTTACAGCCTTTTCTAAAATGGATTAAATAAATAAAAAATCCTCAGCAATCGACACACAATACCCCATAATGACAAAGCGAAAATTTATAAAAAATAAAAAACAGAAATACCTTATTTACATAAGTATTCAGACCCTTTGCTATGAGACTCGAAATTGAGCTCAGGTGCATCCTGTTTCCATTGATCATCCTTGAGATGTTTCTACAACTTGATTGGAGTCCAGCTGTGGTAAATTCAATTGATTGGACATGATTAGTGAAGGCACACTCCCGAGTGGCACAGTGGTCTAAGGCACTGCATCGCAGTGGTAGCTGTGCCACTAGAGATCCTGGTTTGAGATCCTGATTCGAATCCAGGCTCTGTCGCAGCCAGCCGCGACCGGGAGACTCATGGGGCAGCGCACAATCGGCCCAGCGTCGTCCAGGGTAGGGGAGGGAATGGCCGGCAGGGATGTTGGTAGAGCATGGCGTTTGCAATGCCAAGGTTGTGGGTTCGATTCCCACGGGGGGCCAGTATAAACAAATATAATGTATGCACTCACTAACTGTAAGTAGCTCTGGATAAGAGCGTCTGCTAAATGACTAAAATGTAAATGTAAAAAATGCACACACCTGTCTATATAAGGTCCCACAGTTGGCAGTGCATGTCAGACCAAAAACCAAGCCATGAGATCAAAGGAATTGTCCGTAGAGCTCCGAGACAGGATTGTTTCGAGTCACAGATCTGGGGAAGGGTACCAAAACATTTCTGTAGCATTGAGCGCCAAGTCTAGGTCCAAGAGGCTTCTAAACAGCTTCTACCCCCAAGCCATAAGACTCCTGAACATCTAATCAAATGGCTACCCAGATTATTTGCATTGACAACCACCCCTTTGTTTTTACACTGCTGCTATCCGCTGTGTATTATCTATGCATAGTCACTTTACCCCTACCTACATGTACAAATTACCTGGACTAACCTGTACCCCCGCACATTGACTCGCTACCGGTACCCCCTGTATATAACCTTGTTACTGTTGTTTTATTGAGTTACCTTTTATTGTATTTTTTACTTTAGTTTATTTAGTAAATATTTTCTTGAACTCTATTTCTTGAACTGCATTGTTGGTTAAGGGCTTGTAAGTAAGCATTTCACGGTAAGATCTACACCTGTTGTATTCGGCGCATGTGAAAAATTACATTTGATTTGATTTGTATTGATGAGGGGGAAAAAATATTTTAATCAATTTTAGAATAAGGCTGTAAAGTAACAAAATGTGGAAAAAGTCAAGGGGTCTGAATACTTTCTGAAGGCATTGTACAGTATGATGTGTCTGTCTGATATACTAATGACTACAACATGCCTTTGACAGGGAACAGCCAAAATCTCAGAGAGAGAGAGAGAGAGAGAGGGGCGAGAGAGAGAGAGAGAGAGAGAGGGGCGAGAGAGAGAGAGAGGCAAGAGAGAGAGGCAAGAGAGAGAGAGAGAGAGAGAGAGAGAGAGAGAGAGAGAGAGAGAGGCGAGAGGCGAGAGAGAGAGAGAGAGAGAGAGAGAGAGGACATACAGAAGAGAGACAGAGACAGGGAGAGATCACTCTTTTTGCTGGTTTTTGAGTCCATTCTCTACCCTCCAGAGGCCCACAGGCACCATGTCCCCACTCCCACTCAGCGCTGAGTCCATTCTCTACCCTCCAGAGGCCACAGGCACCATGTCCCCACTCCCCCTCAGCGCTGAGTCCATTCTCTACCCTCCAGAGGCCACAGGCACCATGTCCCCACTCCCCCTCAGCGCTGAGTCCATTCTCTACCCTGCAGAGGCCACAGGCACCATGTTCCCACTCCCCCTCAGCGCTGAGTCCATTCTCTACCCTCCAGAGGCCCACAGGCACCATGTCCCCACTTCCCCTCAGAGCTGAGTCCATTCTCTACCCCCCCAGAGGCCAAAAATGACACAACGAGGAAAGCTTTTAAACAGAATCTACTAAAGGGGAGGCCAGAAACCCTTTTCACAGACCTCTACAAAAACGGTGATGTGAGTAATCTCATCTTTCCCACTGACCAGCCAAATGCATGGCGCTCAGCAGTCTGCTCTCACTACCCATCCATAAAGAAAGAGGGAATCTGTAATGGGTGGAAGCTGAAAGTCAAAGACGACCCTGACAGCACCATGATAACAATCAACCTCTACAAGACTGGGACTGTCATGGTGCAAGGTAACCTTAGGCTGTTTGAAACAGACTTTCAGACCATTAAGGAGAGAGCAGAGAGAGAGAAGGACACCACCAGTGACATGCCCTCCCACCAGACAAACTCCACCAGCAGCACCCTCACCCCCACTGTCCCCAACCAAAAAGGCACATCCAGCACCTCTCTTCCCACCATAGTGGAGGACACGCCCTAGGAGGAGAGCGACCCCCTCAGTGCAGAGCAGGCTCAGGCCCTCCTCACCACCATGGCTGCCATGAGGGATCAGTTCACCAAACTGGAGGGGGAGGTGGTCCTGCTCAGGGAGAGTGTGAGCAAACAGCAACCAGACATCCACACCTTAGAGGAGCTCCTAACCAAGGTGCGGACAGAGCAGGACAGCCGCCTTGCAACACAGCTGAAAGAGGTTCAGCAAGAGAGAGACGGACTCAAGAGAGAGCTGGCTGATCTAACAAAGGAGGTGAGAGAGCTCCAAAAAGACAGGCAGAGCAGTAATAAGGAGCTGACCACACTAAGAGAGGAGCTGCAGGAGAGAAAGAGAACAGAGGACAGGCTGCAGGAGCAGCTAGATCACCACTCTATGACCTGCCCTCACACAGCAGAGGAGCCCACCTCAACCAGCCAGGCCTCCACAGCCCTGCCGGCTGCATGCCTCCCCCCCAGCCCCCAGAACAGCCTCCCACTGACAGCGGCACCGGCACAGACCAGCCACACCCCAGCTCCAACACCCACCAGCCCCAACTCTACCCCCTCCAGTCCAGAAGAAACACTGGCTGAGATTGTCCTGTTGATGGACTCAAATGGGAAGTTTGTTCAGGAGAAGAAACTTTTCCCTAGACACAAAACGAGAAAGGTGTGGTGCCCAACAACGCAGAGTGCCATGGCGCTGCTTGATAAGGCCCAGCTTGGGTCGCCAAGCCACATAATCATACACACCGGAAGCAACGACCTGCGTGCTCAGCAGGAGAGGGTGGCGACTTCACTACGGGGAGCGATTGAGAAGGCCTCCGCAATCTTCCCCAACTCAAGGATCGTGGTGTCAACCCTTCTACAGAGGAAGGACCTCCACCCTGCCACAATCCAAAGAATAAACGCCAGCCTCTCCAGGGACTGTGCCCTGCGACCCAATGTACACCTGGCCCACCATCCCACCCTCCATCTGGACTGTCTCTATGACCATGTTCACCTGTACAGGTAGACAGTCCCCATCCTTGCTAAGACTCTCAAGGACGTCGCTTTAAACCGCATCCCGACCTCTCCACCCAGGAACAGCGGAGCAATCTCCACCCCCCCCGAGATCACCGAGACAACACCCCGGACCAGTACCCTGGACCCCCCAGCCACGGCCACAGCACCACCAACCTCAATGCCCACCACATCCAGCGCAGCACAGACCACCCCAGCCCAGCTTCAGACCCACCCAGACGAGGCCTAACACCCCCCTCCCCCCCACCACAGACCCACACCTGGAGGAGCCACAGCCCGGCAGACAGAGCTATGCACAAGCTGTGGGAGGAGCAACTGGTCCAGCTCCCACCAACGAAATGAGTGACATCAAACAAATGCTGAATCTACTATGGTCACATGTGATAGGCCGAGGGTCATGGTAAGATGAGCACAAGAACTCCACCATCCTCACACTACATCCACCCAAGTGGCATGACACAAATACTATCTTAAATGATAAACAAATCACATTTGCATAATAAGAGTTTACCTTAATTGAAAAATCCTATTTTAATAGTTCTTGTTGGATTGTGAGTGTTTATCTCATTTTGAATGTAAAGAAAAAAACAGTTATGAAGTCTTTTTACGTTGCATGTTGGAATTTACAAGGCTTGAAGTCCTCTGCTTTTGGGCTAAAGAGCAGAAACCCAGACTTCCTTAAAGAAATTGATGATGTTGATATTGTAGTACTACAGGAAACATGGTGCAGAGGTAATGTTTCCACTGGCTGTCCACTAGGTTATAGCGAGATAATCGTACCATCCACCAAATTAAAAGGAATCACACAGGGCAGAGACTCAGGGGGAATGCTAATATGGTATAAATCTGAACTAACTCATTCAATCGAATTGATCAAAACAGGAGAATTCTTTATCTGGCTAAAAATCAACAAGGAGGCTATCTTAACAGATAAAAACGTCATCCTCTGTGCCACATACATTCCCCCATCAGAGTCACCCTACTTCAATGAAGAGAGTTTCTCCATTCTAGAGGGGGAGATTAGTCACTTTCAGGCCCAAGGCAACGTGCTGGTCTGTGGAGACCTGAATGCTAGAACAGCAGAAGAACTAGACACTATTAACAGTCATGTGGACAAACACCTACCGGGATGCAACAGCCTTTCCCTCCCCACATACCCCCCAGAAACAACTATGACAAAGTGAAAAACAAAAATGGAGTACAGCTCCTGAAGCTCTGTCGAACACTGGGTCTGTTCATAGTGAATGGTACTCCTATGGTATGTACACATTCCTCCCTTGGCAGCAGTACTGTAGACTACTTTATCACCGACCTCAACCCAGAGTCTCTCAGAGCCTTCACAGTCAGCCCACTAACACCTCTCTCAGACCACAGTAAAATCACAGTGTATCTGAGAAGAGCAGAACCCAACCATGAAGCATCACGACCTAATAAATTACATGGTACTAAACAGACCTATAGATGGAGTGGAAACAGTACAGAAATCTACCAAAAAGCAATTAGTAGCCAAAAAATACAATCTCTCCTGGACAACTTTTTAGCATTAACATTCTCCTACACCAATGAAGGTATACATTTGGCCGTTTGGAACATAAACTTTATATTTGACAAATTAGCCTCCTTGGCTAATCTTAAGAAACATAAGAGCAAACCAAAAATAATAGATCATGAAAAATGGTTTGATAATGATTGCAAAAATCTAAGAAAGTAATTGAGAAATATATCTAATCATAAACACAGAGACCCAGAAAACTAAAATATATGCCTTCACTATGGGGAAACACTGAAGCAATACAAACACACCCTACGAACAAAAAAGGAACAGCACATTAGAAATCAGCTGGATGTGATTGAGGAATCCATAGAATCAAACCACTTCTGGGAGAATTGGAATAAATTAAACAAACCTCATAATGAGGAATTGGCTATCCAAAATGGGGATATGTGGAGAAATCACTTTGCAAACCTCTACAGCAATATAACAAAGAGCCCAGAACAACAAGATATACAAGAAAAATTACAAATCCTTGAATCAGCAGTCAAAGACTATCAGAATCCTGTGGATACCCCAATTACAGAACAAGAATTATTGGAAAGACTTTGCACTCTCCAACCCAAAAAGGCCAGTGGTGCTGATGGTATTTTAAATGAAATTATCAAATATACAGACCACAAATTCAAATTGGCTATACTCAAACTCTTCAACATTATCCTAACTGCAGGTATTTCCCCGATATTTGGAACGAAGGATTGATCACACCAATTTATAAAAATGGAGACAAATTTGACCCAAATAATTACAGAGGAATTTGCGTTAACAGCAACTTGGATTAAAAAAAATTCTCTGCAGTATCATAAACAGCAGACTACATCATTTCCTTGATGAACACAATGTCCTAAGCAGAAGCCAGATTGGATTTGTAAAAAATTATCGTACAACAGACCACATTTACACCCTCCAGACTCTAATTGACAAACAAGTAAATCAAAACAAAGGCAAAATCTACTCGTGTTTTGTAGACTTCAAGACAGCGTTTGATTCAATTTGGCACGAAGGTCTTTTTTACAAACTAATAGAAAGTGGTATTGGAGGGAAAACGTATGATGTTATTAAATCAATGTACACTAAAAACAAATGTGCGATTAAAATCGGCAACAAGCAAAAAGACTTCTTTTCTCGTAGGGACGTGGAGTGAAACAGGGCTGCCCAATAAGTCCAACACTATTTAACATCTACATTAACGAATTGGCAAAAACATTAGAAGAATCGGCAGCACCTGGTCTCACCCTACACAACACTGAAATCAAGTGTCTGCTGTACGCAGATGACCTGGTGCTACTGTCTCCCACTAAGGAGGGGTTACAGCAGCATCTAGATCATCTGCACAGGTTCTGTCAGACCTGGGCCCTGACCGTTAATCAAAAAAAAAAACGAATATAATGATATTCCAAAAAAGGTCAGGAAATCAGGATGACAAATATAAATTCTATTTGGACACAGTTCTATTAGAACACACCAAAAATTACACATATCTAGGACTAAATATCAGCAACACAGGTAGCTTTCACATGGCTGTGAATGAGCTGAGAGACAAAGCAAGAAGAGCATTCTATGCCATTAAAAGGAATATTAAAATCAAAATTCCAATTAGAATCTGGCTCAAAATTTTCCAATCAGTTATAGAACCAATTGCTCTATATGGCAGCGAAGTATGGGGTCCGCTCTCTAATACTGAATTTACCAAATGGGACAAACATCCAATCGAAATACTGCATGCAGAGTTTTGCAAGACTGTATTGCAAGTGCTAAGAAAAACTCCAAATAACGCATGTAGAGCAGAATTGGGCCAATACCCCCTCCTTATTCGAATAGAAAAAAGAGCCATCAAATTTTACAACCATCTAAAAACAAGTGACCCCAAAACATTCCATCACACAGATCTACTATGTCAAGAGATGAAACAAGAGAAGAGTCCCCTCAGCCAGCTGGTTCTGAGGCTCAGTTCACTAACCAAAACCAACCTCATAGAGCCTCAGGACAGCACTCAGAAAATCTGGCCCAACCAAATCATCACAAAGCAAAAAGAAAAATATATCACCTATTGGAAAGACACCACAAAAAATCAAAGTAAACTTCAATGCTATTTGGTTCTAAACAGACAGTACATGGTGTACAGTACTATTACACTGTGACAAATACTCAGACCTAAGAGAATC
>CM062489.1:1595023-1677523 GCA_031479575.1 Coregonus ussuriensis
GCGCACTACATTGCTGCCTGCCATAAGTTGAGGGACAGTGTCTGACAGACCAATAAACCTGCACATGTCCTCAACTGTATGATTATTGTTATTGTTGAATGTATGGTTATATTGACCGTTGGTTATTGTTGTTACTGTTGTCCCGTTGACAATTTTTGATTCTCATTTTTATTTTTTTATTTTATTTTTTATATTGTAAATATCCAAAGTAAGCTTTGGCAATATGTACATTGTTACGTCATGCCAATAAAGCGAATTGAATTGAATTGAATTGAAAATTGAGAGAGAGACAGAGACAGAGAGAGAGAGAGACAGAGAGAGAGACAGAGAGAGAGAGACAGAGACAGAGAGAGAGAGAGAGAGGTAGAAAGAGAGAGAGACAGAGAGAGAGAGAGAGAGAGAGAGAGAGAGAGAGAGAGAGAGGAAAGAAAGAAAGAGAGAGAGAGAGAGAGAGAGAGAGAGAGAGAGAGAAAATTGTAATGTAATGTCAATAATATTTCCTGTTTTGTTTTGGCTTTCATAGCATGTAATATGTCTTCTCAGTCATGTTGAGATTGGTCGACTACTATTGCTTTAATGTATTGTTATTCTCATTAATATTGTTGTTGTAGTTGCTGTTAATGGTAATCCCATTTCCACTACTACTATTATTATTGCTGTTGGTCCCACCATTTTTGTTATATGTATACTTTGACAATGTAAGTAATTTTACTTGCCATGTCAATAAAGTCTATTGAATTGAATTGAATTGAGAGAGAGAGAGAGAGAGAGAGAGAGAGAGAGAGAGAAGAGAGAGAGATCAAGATGGAGAGAGAGAGAGAGAGAGAAAGAGAGAGAGAAAGAGAGAGAGAGAGAGAGAGAGAGAGAGAGAGAGAGAGAGAGAGAGAGAGAGAGAGAGAGAGAGAGAGAGAGAGAGAGAGAGAGAGAGAGAAGAGAGAGAGAAAGAGAGAGAGAGAGAGAGAGAGAGAGAGAGAGAGAGAGAGAGAGAGAGAGAAAGAGAGAGAGAGAGAGAGAGAGAGAGAGAGAAAGAGAGAGAGAGAGAAAGAGAGAGAGAGAGAAAGAGAGCTCTACCCCAGCACCAGTACATTATAATGTATAAACAGATATTCTACACAAGGAAGCCTAACAACATGAGGTAGCCTAACAACATGAGGTAACCTAACAACATGAGGTAACCTAACAACATGAGGTAGCCTAACAACATGAGGTAGCCTGACAACATGACAAATATACACACACACACACACACAAAAGCAGGGTTGTGTATCTATCTGAACAAAGTGATCCTATTGTGGAGAGGTAGAGGAAGATGCATCCCAATAGAGCCCTATGGACCATGGTCTAAAGTAGTGCACTATATAGGGAATAGGGTGCCATTCTCTGGTCTAAAGTAGTGCACTATATAGGGAATAGGGTGCCATTCTCTGGTCTAAAGTAGTGCACTATATAGGGAATAGGGTGCCATTCTCTGGTCTAAAGTAGTGCACTATATAGGGAATAGGGTGCCATTCTCTGGTCTAAAGTAGTGCACTATATAGGGAATAGGGTGCCATTCTCTGGTCTAAAGTAGTGCACTATATAGGGAATAGGGTGCCATTTGAGAAGCAGCTGAACAGTGGTCTGACACCAGACACAGCTCCAGGCCTCTCTCTGCTGCAGGACCCAACATCTGCTGCCTGGTCTGGGATAATGCAGCATGTTCATCTCTCATGTCCTTACTACACACACACACACACACACACCACACACCACACACACACACCACACACACACACATACACACACACACACACACACAGACACACACACACACACACACACACACACACACACACACACACAACACATACACAATACACACACACACACACACACAACACATACACACCACACACACACACACACACACCAGACACACACACACACCACACACACACCACACACACACACCACACACACACCACACACACACCACACACACACACACACCACACACACCACACACACACACACACACACACACACACACACACACACACACACACACACACACAACACACACACCACACACACACCACACACACACACACACACACACAATAATCTCTCATGTCCTTTCTCCTGAGGACTGGGTCATGCCAGAGCAGTGACCTGCCTCTCCCAGGCAAGACATCAGAAGGTACACTACATACTACACACTACACACTACACACTCACACAGTCACACACTCACACACTCACTCACACACTCACACACTCACACACTCACACACACACACACACACACACACACACACACACACACACACACACACACACACACACACACACACACACTCACACACTACAGCGTGCCCTGGTGGCCTTTGGTTGTGACCTGGGGGTAGAAGGAGAAACACCCAGATGTGCTCTCCACAATGCCAGCGCTGTTGGTATATTATGGACACTCACTTGACAACTGCTTTTCAAAAACAAATGAGACAAACCAAAGCACTGCTATGTGAAGCTGAACATGAAGGAAACTGCTGCTGGGCTGGACATCGAATGGCCTTGTAAGTGGCATTTAATAGATATATGACACTGAGTGAGGGGTCAAATTAAAACGTGTCCCCGTATTCTAATGTCTGCCTGTCCGTTCGGGGCCCTAAGTAAAAGGCATTAAATATGACTACGAACCTGACAGGCTTTTATTCCAACAGGACATCCTCTCTGTTCCTCTGTCATGGCCGTCTCTGGTCCTCTGTCATGGCCGTCTCTGGTCCTCTGTCATGGCCGTCTCTGGTCCTCTGTCATGGCCGTCTCTGGTCCTCTGTCATGGCCGTCTCTGGTCCTCTGTCATGGCCGTCTCTGGTCCTCTGTCATGGCCGTCTCTGGTCCTCTGTCATGGCCGTCTCTGGTCCTCTGTCATGGCCGTCTCTGGTCCTCTGTCATGGCCGTCTCTGGTCCTCTGTCATGGCCGTCTCTGGACCTCTGTCATGGCCGTCTCTGGTCCTCTGTCATGGCCGTCTCTGGTCCTCTGTCATGGCCGTCTCTGGTCCTCTGTCATGGCCGTCTCTGGTCCTCTGTCATGGCCGTCTCTGGTCCTCTGTCATGGCCGTCTCTGTCCTCTGTCATGGCCGTCTCTGGTCCTCTGTCATGGCCGTCTCTGGTCCTCTGTCATGGCCGTCTCTGGTCCTCTGTCATGGCCGTCTCTGGTCCTCTGTCATGGCCGTCTCTGGTCCTCTGTCATGGCCGTCTCTGGTCCTCTGTCATGGCCGTCTCTGGTCCTCTGTCATGGCCGTCTCTGGTCCTCTGTCATGGCCGTCTCTGGTCCTCTGTCATGGCCGTCTCTGGTCCTCTGTCATGGCCGTCTCTGGTCCTCTGTCATGGCCGTCTCTGGTCCTCTGTCATGGCCGTCTCTGGTCCTCTGTCATGGCCGTCTCTGGTCCTCTGTCATGGCCGTCTCTGGTCCTCTGTCATGGCCGTCTCTGGTCCTCTGTCATGGCCGTCTCTGGTCCTCTGTCATGGCCGTCTCTGGTCCTCTGTCATGGCCGTCTCTGGTCCTCTGTCATGGCCGTCTCTGGTCCTCTGTCATGGCCGTCTCTGGTCCTCTGTCATGGCCGTCTCTGGTCCTCTGTCATGGCCGTCTCTGGTCCTCTGTCATGGCCGTCTCTGGTCCTCTGTCATGGCCGTCTCTGGTCCTCTGTCATGGCCGTCTCTGGTCCTCTGTCATGGCCGTCTCTGGTCCTCTGTCATGGCCGTCTCTGGTCCCTCTGTCATGGCCGTCTCTGGTCCCTCTGTCATGGCCGTCTCTGGTCCTCTGTCATGGCCGTCTCTGGTCCTCTGTCATGGCCGTCTCTGGTCCTCTGTCATGGCCGTCTCTGGTCCTCTGTCATGGCCGTCTCTGGTCCTCTGTCATGGCCGTCTCTGGTCCTCTGTCATGGCCGTCTCTGGTCCTCTGTCATGGCCGTCTCTGGTCCTCTGTCATGGCCGTCTCTGGTCCTCTGTCATGGCCGTCTCTGGTCCTCTGTCATGGCCGTCTCTGGTCCTCTGTCATGGCCGTCTCTGGTCCTCTGTCATGGCCGTCTCTGGTCCTCTGTCATGGCCGTCTCTGGTCCTCTGTCATGGCCGTCTCTGGTCCTCTGTCATGGCCGTCTCTGGTCCTCTGTCATGGCCGTCTCTGGTCCTCTGTCATGGCCGTCTCTGGTCCTCTGTCATGGCCGTCTCTGGTCCTCTGTCATGGCCGTCTCTGGTCCTCTGTCATGGCCGTCTCTGGTCCTCTGTCATGGCCGTCTCTGGTCCTCTGTCATGGCCGTCTCTGGTCCTCTGTCATGGCCGTCTCTGGTCCTCTGTCATGGCCGTCTCTGGTCCTCTGTCATGGCCGTCTCTGGTCCTCTGTCATGGCCGTCTCTGGTCCTCTGTCATGGCCGTCTCTGGTCCTCTGTCATGGCCGTCTCTGGTCCTCTGTCATGGCCGTCTCTGGTCCTCTGTCATGGCCGTCTCTGGTCCTCTGTCATGGCCGTCTCTGGTCCTCTGTCATGGCCGTCTCTGGTCCTCTGTCATGGCCGTCTCTGGTCCTCTGTCATGGCCGTCTCTGGTCCTCTGTCATGGCCGTCTCTGGTCCTCTGTCATGGCCGTCTCTGGTCCTCTGTCATGGCCGTCTCTGGTCCTCTGTCATGGCCGTCTCTGGTCCTCTGTCATGGCCGTCTCTGGTCCTCTGTCATGGCCGTCTCTGGTCCTCTGTCATGGCCGTCTCTGGTCCTCTGTCATGGCCGTCTCTGGTCCTCTGTCATGGCCGTCTCTGGTCCTCTGTCATGGCCGTCTCTGGTCCTCTGTCATGGCCGTCTCTGGTCCTCTGTCATGGCCGTCTCTGGTCCTCTGTCATGGCCGTCTCTGGTCCTCTGTCATGGCCGTCTCTGGTTCCTCTGTCATGGCCGTCTCTGGTCCTCTGTCATGGCCGTCTCTGGTCCTCTGTCATGGCCGTCTCTGGTCCTCTGTCATGGCCGTCTCTGTACTGTCATGGCCCGTCTCTGGTCCTCTGTCATGGCCGTCTCCTGGTCTCTGTCATGGCCGTCCTCTGGTCCTCTGTCATGGCCGTCTCTGGTCCCTCTGTCATGCCGTCTCTGGTCCTCTGGTCATGGCCGTCTCTGGTCCTCTGTCATGGCCAGTCTCTGTGACCTCTGTCATGGCGTCTCTGTCCTCTGTCATGGCCGTCCTCTGGTCCTCTGTCATGGCCGTCTCAGGTGTCCTCTGTCATGGGCCGTCTCTGGATCCTCGTCATGGCCGTCTCTGGGTCCTCTGTCATGGCGTCTCTGGTCCTCTGTCTCGGCCGTCTCTGGTCCTCTGTCATAGGCCGTCTCCTGGACCTCTGTCCATGGCCGTCTCTTGGTCCTCGTCATGGCCGTCATCTGGTCCTCTGTCATGGGCCGTCCTCTGGACCTCTGTCATGGCCCCTGTCCTCTGCATGGTCCTCTGCCTCCCATGGCCGTCTCTGGTCCTCTGTCATGGCCGTCTCTGGTCCTCTGTCATGGCCGTCTCGGTCCTCTGTCATGCCGTCTCTGGACCTCTGTCCATAGGCCGTCTCTGTGGTCCTCTGTCATGGCCGTCTCTGGTCCTCTGTCATGGCCGTCTCTGGTCCTCTGTCATGGCCGTCTCTGGTCCTCTGTCATGGCCGTCTCTGGTCCTCTGTCATGGCCGTCTCTGGTCCTCTGTCATGGCCGTCTCTGGTCCTCTGTCATGGCCGTCTCTGGTCCTCTGTCATGGCCGTCTCTGGTCCTCTGTCATGGCCGTCTCTGGTCCTCTGTCATGGCCGTCTCTGGTCCTCTGTCATGGCCGTCTCTGGTCCTCTGTCATGGCCGTCTCTGGTCCTCTGTCATGGCCGTCTCTGGTCCTCTGTCATGGCCGTCTCTGGTCCTCTGTCATGGCCGTCTCTGGTCCTCTGTCATGGCCGTCTCTGGTCCTCTGTCATGGCCGTCTCTGGTCCTCTGTCATGGCCGTCTCTGGTCCTCTGTCATGGCCGTCTCTGGTCCTCTGTCATGGCCGTCTCTGGTCCTCTGTCATGGCCGTCTCTGGTCCCTCTGTCATGGCCGTCTCTGGTCCTCTGTCATGGCCGTCTCTGTTCCTCTGTCATGGCCGTCTCTGGTCCTCTGTCATGGCCGTCTCTGGTCCTCTGTCATGGCCGTCTCTGGTCCTCTGTCATGGCCGTCTCTGGTCCTCTGTCATGGCCGTCTCTGGTCCTCTGTCATGGCCGTCTCTGGTCCTCTGTCATGGCCGTCTCTGGTCCTCTGTCATGGCCGTCTCTGGTCCTCTGTCATGGCCGTCTCTGGTCCTCTGTCATGGCCGTCTCTGGTCCTCTGTCATGGCCGTCTCTGGTCCTCTGTCATGGCCGTCTCTGTTCCTCTGTCATGGCCGTCTCTCTCCTGAGTGCACCTCCCCTCTCATCCTGACTAGCACTTTGGAATTGATTGAAACCAAATGTCCCAATGATGCCCTGTAGCTCTGAGCTCCAAGCCGCCCTTCCTTGCACGGCCTTAATTATTCATCAATTAGTTACTTTTTTTTATTTTTTATATGGTTCCCCTGCTCTTAATCAGTCCAAAGTCATTCATTTCTGGGTTTGCAATTAAACCTTATGCATCATTCATGAGCCAGACCCAACTATGTGTGTCTGTCTGTCTGTCTGTCTGTAGACAATGCAACAAGCTGAGCTCTCTGCACTCTGAAGGCAGCGAGGAGGAATGAACAGATTCCATCGGCCTGAGAGAGAGAGAATAGAGGTGGAGGAAATGAGAGAGACAGACTAGAAGAGGATAGAAATACCACTGATGAAATGAAAATGTACAAATCTATAAAGCCATAGCTGTATAAAGTATTAAAATATATTTAGATATTTCATTGAGGAACATATTTCTATGTCCCCTGTAGCTCAGTTGGTAGAGCATGGTGCTTGCAACGCCAGGGTTGTGGGTTTGTTTCCCACGGGGGGGGCAGTATGAAAATGTATGCACTCACTAACTGTAAGTCGCTCTGAATAAGAGCGTCTGCTAAATTACTAAAATGTAAAAAAATATTTTTAACATATTATGAATGCAATAGCCTAGAAGTAAATGTTTCTCAAGTCTGTATTTATAATATAGCAATAACATGTCTATAACTGAAAAGACAGAACAATGTACCATCCTTTGTATATAAAATGTCATACATGTGGTTAATTTATTTATAGTGTTACTTATAGTGTGTTCAACGTCAAACTCTCTATACTCTCTGTCCAACCTTGCTCTCTATACAACCTAGCTAGCTCTCTGTCCCACCTAGCTCTCTGTCCAACCTAGCTCTCTGTCCAACCTAGCCCTCTGTCCAACCTAGCTCTCTGTCCAACAAAGCTAGCTCTCTGTCCAACCTGCTCTCTGTCCCACCTAGCTCTCTGTCCAACCTAGCTCTCTGTCCAATCTAGCTCTCTGTCCAACCTAGCTCTCTGTCCAACCTAGCTCTCTGTCCAACCTAGCTCTCTGTCCAACAAAGCTAGCTCTCTGTCCAACCTGCTCTCTGTCCCACCTAGCTCTCTGTCCAACCTAGCTCTCTGTCCAATCTAGCTCTTTGTCCAACCTGCTCTCTGTCCAACCTAGCTCTCTGTCCAACCTAGCTCTCTGTCCCACCTAGCTCTCTGTCCAACCTAGCTCTCTGTCCAATCTAGCTCTCTGTCCAACCTAGCTCTCTGTCCCACCTAGCTCTCTGTCCAACAAAGCTAGCTCTCTGTCCAATCTAGCTCTCTGTCCAACCTAGCTCTCTGTCCAACCTAGCTCTCTGTCCAACCTAGCTAGCTCTCTGTCCAACAAAGCTAGCTCTCTGTCCAACCTGCTCTCTGTCCCACCTAGCTCTCTGTCCAACCTAGCTCTCTGTCCAATCTAGCTCTCTGTCCAACCTGCTCTCTGTCCAACCTAGCTCTCTGTCCAACCTAGCTCTCTGTCCCACCTAGCTCTCTGTCCAACCTAGCTCTCTGTCCAATCTAGCTCTCTGTCCAACCTAGCTCTCTGTCCCACCTAGCTCTCTGTCCAACAAAGCTAGCTCTCTGTCCAACCTAGCTCTCTGTCCCACCTAGCTCTCTGTCCAACCTAGCTCTCTGTCCAATCTAGCTCTCTGTCCAACCTGCTCTCTGTCCAACCTAGCTCTCTGTCCAACCTAGCTCTCTGTCCCACCTAGCTCTCTGTCCAACCTAGCTCTCTGTCCAATCTAGCTCTCTGTCCAACCTAGCTCTCTGTCCAACCTAGCTCTCTGTCCAACAAAGCTAGCTCTCTGTCCAACCTGCTCTCTGTCCCACCTAGCTCTCTATCCAACCTAGCTCTCTGTCCAATCTAGCTCTCTGTCCAACCTGCTCTCTGTCCAACCTAGCTCTCTGTCCAACCTAGCTCTCTGTCCCACCTAGCTCTCTGTCCAACCTAGCTCTCTGTCCAATCTAGCTCTCTGTCCAACCTAGCTCTCTGTCCCACCTAGCTCTCTGTCCAACAAAGCTAGCTCTCTGTCCAACCTAGCTCTCTGTCCAACCTAGCTCTCTGTCCAATCTAGCTCTCTGTCCCACCTAGCTCTCTGTCCAACCTAGCTCTCTGTCCAACCTAGCTCTCTGTCCCACCTAGCTCTCTGTCCAACAAAGCTAGCTCTCTGTCCAACCTAGCTCTCTGTCCCACCTAGCTCTCTGTCCCACCTAGCTCTCTGTCCCACCTAGCTCTCTGTCCAACCTAGCTCTCTGTCCAATCTAGCTCTCTGTCCAATCTAGCTCTCTGTCCAATCTAGCTCATTGTTTGGGCCTTATGGTATTGCGTCAGGAGCCTGGCCTCTTTCTATGGTCCTCTGCTGCCATCTGGTGGACA
This sequence comes from Coregonus ussuriensis, assembly GCA_031479575.1. Classification (NCBI taxonomy): domain Eukaryota; kingdom Metazoa; phylum Chordata; class Actinopteri; order Salmoniformes; family Salmonidae; genus Coregonus; species Coregonus ussuriensis. The sequence goes on from CM062489.1 coordinate 1,603,867, forward strand.
TGCAGATAATACATTTTGGATTGAAAGAACAGGAACTACTTACTTACATTATACCAAATAGATGTTTTAATGGAAGTACCTCTTCATACAGATGCAACACCATAGTACGAATGTCCGCTCTTATTGAAGCACTGGTAGGAACAGAGGAGAGCACGTACAGGGATGGTCTGAGAACTCTTCATCTTCATGTCCTGAAGGAGAGATCAGTAAGACAGTTGCTTGGCTCATGCTTGGCTCATGCGTGGTGCTATGTGTCTACGGATAGCATACCATTGAAACCAGTGATGTAGTGGGAAAAAGATATGTGTTTACCCTTCACTACACCAATGATTGAAACCATAGACACAAAGTAAGTTCATTCCAGATGACTGATAACATTAAATATATTGTTAGAGTCCATATATGCATCAGAAAGAAGTATAAATGAATGTATGTGTAAACTAGCTGTAGTGTAGTCTACATAGTGTCTGCAGATGTCTGGCTGCAGCTGGCTACTGGTCTCCCCTATGAACTCAGTCTCTTTGTCTTCAACCATGTTTTGTATACTGTCAAAGTAGTGCACTAGGTAGGGGACGCACCCTATCTCAGTTACTGTACCTTCCTGAGGTTGATGTAAAAATAAAAACAAACAGACACGGTCGCCCTGTCTCTAGCTGCTAGCCAAACTTCTGGATATTTGATTGGCAGTCACTCATTAGAACTTAGAGCAGAAATTCCCTGACCTGGATCCTTTGCTTGAACTTCCCGAGGCAGCTGTATTCATCCCAGGTCTGCACCAAAACGCCGACGCCAGAGAAGAGGTAGAAGAAGAGGGGCCCTAGTCAGACTCAGGCGGTGTGCCATCCCATACCATCCACCCCTTCTGAGTATGTTACTCACTAAGATACGGTCCCTGGACAATAAAGTAGATGATCTCAGAGCGAAGATCTCCTTCCAGAGAGACATCAGGGACTGTAACATACTCTGTTTTACGGAATCATGGTTCTCTCCGGATATATTGTCCCCGTCCATTCAGCCAGCGGGGTTCTCTGTCCATCATGTGGACAGGAAGAAAGAACTCTCCAGGAAAAAGAAAGGCAGGGCGGTTTGTTTGATGATTAACAACTCATGGTGTGATTGTGGTAACGTACAGGAACTCAAGTCCTTTTGTTCTCCCGATCTGGAATACCTCACAATCAAATGCAGACTGAATTACCACCCGAGATAATTTTCTTCAGTCATTGTCACTGCCGTGAATATTCCCCCCAAGCCGACACCATGACGGCTCTCAAGGAGCTACACTGGACTTTGTGCAAAATGGAAACCGCATATCCTGAGGTCACATTCATTGTAGCTGGGGACTTTAATAAAGGAAATCTGAGGAAAACACATCTCCTGTGCAACATGCTTAACATGGACCCTGGATCAGAGTCCCCTTCCGGGACAGCTACAAGGCCCTCCCACACCCTCCCTTCGGCAAATCAGATCATGCCTCCATTCTGCTCCTCCTCTCCTATAGGCAGAAACTTAAACAGGAAATACCCGTGGTAAGGACTGTTCAACGTTGGTCTGACCAATCGGAATCTATGCTTCAACATTGTTTTGATGACGCGGACTAGGAAATGTTCTGGGTCACTTCTGAGAAAATAGTATTGACGTATACACTGACTCAGTGACTGACTGCATAGAGGATGTTGTTCCCACTGTGTCGTTTAGAACTTATCCAAACCAAAAACCGTGGATAAACGGCAGCATTCACGAAAAACTGAAAGCGCGAACCACCGCATTTAACCACGGCAAGGTGACTGGGAACATGGATGTGTACAAACGGACCAGCTATGACCTCCGTAAGGCAATCAAAGAGGAAAAACGTCAGTACAGGGACAAAAGGGAGTCGCAATTCAACGACTCAGACATGAGACGTATGTGTCAGGGACTCCAGACAATCACTGACTATAAAGGGAAAACCTGCCATGTTGCGGACACCGACGCCTCGCTCCTGGACGAGCTAAACACCTTCTTTGCTCGCTTAAAGGAAAACAATACTGAGCCGCCGACAGGGCCCCCAACGCTCACGAGGACTGTGTGCTCTCTTCCTCTGTGGCCGACGTGAATAAGTCATTTAAGCGTGTTAACGTCCTCACAGCATCTGCAGACCAGCTGGCTGGAATGTTTACAGACATATTCAATCTCTCCCTATCCCAGCCTGTTGTCCCCACTTGCTTTTTTGGATTATCTGTGTATTGTGTTTTGTTTATTGTATTGCTAGGTATTACTGCACTGTTGGAGCTAGAAACACAAGCATTTAGCTGGGTATTACTGCACTGTTGGAGCTAGAAACACAAGCATTTAGCTAGGTATTACTGCACTGTTGGAGCTAGAAACACAAGCATTTAGCTGGGTATTACTGCACTGTTGGAGCTAGAAACACAAGCATTTAGCTAGGTATTACTGCACTGTTGGAGCTAGAAACACAAGCATTTAGCTGGGTATTACTGCACTGTTGGAGCTAGAAACACAAGCATTTAGCTGGGTATTACTGCACTGTTGGAGCTAGAAACACAAGCATTTAGCTGGGTATTACTGCACTGTTGGAGCTAGAAACACAAGCATTTAGCTGGGTATTACTGCACTGTTGGAGCTAGAAACACAAGCATTTAGCTGGGTATTACTGCACTGTTGGAGCTAGAAACAGAAGCATTTAGCTGGGTATTACTGCACTGTTGGAGCTAGAAACACAAGCATTTAGCTGGGTATTACTGCACTGTTGGAGCTAGAAACACAAGCATTTCGCTGGGTATTACTGCACTGTTGGAGCTAGAAACACAAGCATTTCGCTGGGTATTACTGCACTGTTGGAGCTAGAAACACAAGCATTTCGCTGCACCTGCGATAACATCTGAAAATCTGTGTATGCGACCAATAAACTTTGATTTGATTTATAGTGCACTGTGTAGGGAATAGGGTGCCATTTGGGACGTATACTCTCTGTAACTGTACCTTCCTGAGGTTGATGAAGCGTACACACTCCAGCCAGGTGGTGAGGAAGGGTTGGAGGCAGAGGGCACACGTGCCCCTGTCAGCCAGCAGCAGGCCCAGACCAGGGCGGCAGGACAGAGCCAGGTGAACCATACTGAACCTATTCCTGTCCTCCACCAGGATCTGACGAGCAGACAGCTCCTGGAGACAGAGATACAGAGATGGCAACAGGTCAGTACTACTGATGGTGTTGTGGTGTGGTGTTGTGGTATGTTGTATTGCATTGTTGTGGGTTGTGTTGTTGTGTGTTGTGGTGTGTTGTGGTGGTGTTTTGGTGTGTTGTGGTGTGTTGTGGTGTTGTGGTGTGTTTTGGTGTGTTGTGTTTTGGTGTTGTGGTGTGTTTTGGTGTGTTGTGTTTTGGTGTTGTGGTGTGTTTTGGTGTGTTGTTTTTTGGTGTTGTGGTGTGTTTTGGTGTGGTGTGTTGAGTAATGATCAGCTAAATCAGGTGTGTTAATGTTCCAGTTGTTTTCATATGCTCAGGATACACATGGTGTACCCAGTCCAATGCACTGCTGACTGCAGGTTCCCTCTCCATAATACCACAACAATAAGAAATAAGAAGAAGTACAAATAAAACGAATGGAATTTAATATAATACAAATGTAGCATTTACTGAAGGGCTGGAACGAAAGCCTGCACACCATGTACTCCTGCAGGACTGGAGTTGGAGACCTCTGACATAGCCTATTTCGCCGACGATGAGAGCTTACCTTCAATGACAGCACCTCCACAGCTTGAACAGATTCCATCAGCTTGCTCTTCACAAACGTGTTTCCTTCACAGAGCAGCTCGTTCAGGGCCAGAAACTGGAACTGTAGACAGCAACACCATTAGGCCTACCTCCTCTAACTGTAGACAGCAACACCATTAGGCCTACCTCCTCTAACAACTGTAGACAGCAACACCATTAGGCCTACCTCCTCTAACTGTAGACAGCAACACCATTAGGCCTACCTCCTCTAACAACTGTAGACAGCAACACCATTAGGCCTACCTCCTCTAACTGTAGACAGCAACACCATTAGGCCTACCTCCTCTAACTGTAGACAGCAACACCATTAGGCCTACCTCCTCTAACTGTAGACAGCAACCCCATTAGGCCTACCTCCTCTAACTATAGACAGCAACACCATTAGGCCTACCTCCTCTAACAACTGTAGACAGCAACACCATTAGGCCTACCTCCTCTAACAACTGTAGACAGCAACACCATTAGGCCTACCTCCTCTAACAACTGTAGACAGCAACACCATTAGACCTACCTCCTCTAACAACTGTAGACAGCAACACCATTAGGCCTACCTCCTCTAACAACTGTAGACAGCAACACCATTAGGCCTACCTCCTCTAACAACTGTAGACAGCAACACCATTAGGCCTACCTCCTCTAACAACTGTAGACAGCAACACCATTAGGCCTACCTCCTCTAACTGTAGACAGCAACACCATTAGACCTACCTCCTCTAACTGTAGACAGCAACACCATTAGGCCTACCTCCTCTAACAACTGTAGACAGCAACACCATTAGGCCTACCTCCTCTAACAACTGTAGACAGCAACACCATTAGGCCTACCTCCTCTAACAACTGTAGACAGCAACACCATTAGGCCTACCTCCTCTAACAACTGTAGACAGCAACACCATTAGGCCTACCTCCTCTAACAACTGTAGACAGCAACACCATTAGGCCTACCTCCTCTAACAACTGTAGACAGCAACACCATTAGACCTACCTCCTCTAACTGTAGACAGCAACACCATTAGGCCTACCTCCTCTAACAACTGTAGACAGCAACACAATTAGGCCTACCTCCTCTAACTGTAGACAGCAACACCATTAGGCCTACCTCCTCTAACAACTGTAGACAGCAACACCATTAGACCTACCTCCTCTAACAACTGTAGACAGCAACACCATTAGACCTACCTCCTCTAACTGTAGACAGCAACACCATTAGGCCTACCTCCTCTAACAACTGTAGACAGCAACACCATTAGGCCTACCTCCTCTAACTGTAGACAGCAACACCATTAGACCTACCTCCTCTAACTGTAGACAGCAACACCATTAGGCCTACCTCCTCTAACAACTGTAGACAGCAACACCATTAGACCTACCTCCTCTAACTGTAGACAGCAACACCATTAGGCCTACCTCCTCTAACAACTGTAGACAGCAACACCATTAGGCCTACCTCCTCTAACTGTAGACAGCAACACCATTAGACCTACCTCCTCTAACTGTAGACAGCAACACCATTAGACCTACCTCCTCTAACTGTAGACAGCAACACCATTAGGCCTACCTCCTCTAACAACTGTAGACAGCAACACCATTAGACCTACCTCCTCTAACTGTAGACAGCAACACCATTAGGCCTACCTCCTCTAACAACTGTAGACAGCAACACCATTAGGCCTACCTCCTCTAACAACTGTAGACAGCAACACCATTAGGCCTACCTCCTCTAACAACTGTAGACAGCAACACCATTAGGCCTACATCCTCTAACAACTGTAGACAGCAACACCATTAGGCCTACCTCCTCTAACAACTGTAGACAGCAACACCATTAGGCCTACATCCTCTAACAACTGTAGACAGCAACACCATTAGGCCTACCTCCTCTAACAACTGTAGACAGCAACACCATTAGGCCTACCTCCTCTAACAACTGTAGACAGCAACACCATTAGGCCTACCTCCTCTAACAACTGTAGACAGCAACACCATTAGGCCTACCTCCTCTAACAACTGTAGACAGCAACACCATTAGACCTACCTCCTCTAACTGTAGACAGCAACACCATTAGGCCTACCTCCTCTAACAACTGTAGACAGCAACACCATTAGACCTACCTCCTCTAACTGTAGACAGCAACACCATTAGGCCTACCTCCTCTAACAACTGTAGACAGCAACACCATTAGGCCTACCTCCTCTAACTGTAGACAGCAACACCATTAGGCCTACCTCCTCTAACAACTGTAGACAGCAACACCATTAGACCTACCTCCTCTAACAACTGTAGACAGCAACACCATTAGACCTACCTCCTCTAACTGTAGACAGCAACACCATTAGGCCTACGTCCTCTAACAACTGTAGACAGCAACACCATTAGGCCTACCTCCTCTAACTGTAGACAGCAACACCATTAGACCTACCTCCTCTAACTGTAGACAGCAACACCATTAGGCCTACCTCCTCTAACAACTGTAGACAGCAACACCATTAGACCTACCTCCTCTAACTGTAGACAGCAACACCATTAGGCCTACCTCCTCTAACAACTGTAGACAGCAACACCATTAGGCCTACCTCCTCTAACTGTAGACAGCAACACCATTAGACCTACCTCCTCTAACTGTAGACAGCAACACCATTAGACCTACCTCCTCTAACTGTAGACAGCAACACCATTAGGCCTACCTCCTCTAACTGTAGACAGCAACACCATTAGGCCTACCTCCTCTAACTGTAGACAGCAACACCATTAGGCCTACCTCCTCTAACTGTAGACAGCAACACCATTAGGCCTACCTCCTCTAACAACTGTAGACAGCAACACCATTAGGCCTACCTCCTCTAACAACTGTAGACAGCAACACCATTAGGCCTACCTCCTCTAACTGTAGACAGCAACACCATTAGGCCTACCTCCTCTAGCAATAACATCTTCATATTGTGCTATATCTTGTTGTTGTTGTACTGTAAACAATATTGTGGTGAAGACAAACGGTACATACATCGACAGGAAACATGGATAAACGGTTTCCAGCCACATCCAGCACTCTGAGCTTCATCAGCCCAATAACACCCTGAGGGAAAATAGGACAGGTTTAGGGACAGTAAGCCATCAGGTCATGGAACAGATTCATTTTATAAAACTGACTAACAATGAAACCTAACAGAGTGGAGGATCGGTAACCTAATTTGAAGCAAGGCCAGAGAAAATGACACAAGCACAATATTAACAAAGATACCTAAGAAAGATGAAACATCAGACATCAAGTAGAGCCTGAACAACACCTACCTCTGGCAGTTCTGTGAGGTTGTTTCTTGCCAGATATAATCTGGCCAGTTGTGACAAACTGTATATCTGTTTGGGCAGTCTGGCCAGCTTGTTGTTGGTTAAATTAATCTCAACCATTTTCTTGAGAAAACCTATTTCTGCAGGAAGTTCCTCCAATTGGTTGTCCAGTAAACTGAGGGTTTCCAGGTTAGAAAGACTGAGAAAATAGAACATGTGGTTATGAGATATTTCTATATCTAGCCTAATCTCGGTTAACCCAGAACTAAAATCTTGAGTAATTTGGTCAGATGCTCAATATGTTTAGAGAGGCTGTGTTTACACAGAAAGCCAAACTCTGATCTTTTTTACACTAATTGGTATTTTGACCAATCACATCAGATCTTTTCGCATCAGTGTAAAAATGATCAGAATTGGGCTGGCTTTGTAAACACAGCATATGTAAACATAATGAGCATCTGACCAAAATACTCAAGGTTTTAGTTCTGGGTAAACCGAGATTTCAATAAACCGAGATTTCAATAATTGGTGTTTTGACCAATCAGATAGCCTGACGACTCACACTGAATTGTTCTGCTGCTCTGTGGTTCGCTACATACTTCAGTCTGAGACGGCCATCATTGAAGTCGTTTGTTGTGACGAGGGGCACGAGGGCCTTTGACAAAACGAAGTCATCAGCAATTGGATCGTCTCTAACCAATCAGAGTATCAAAGCCAATGACGAATTTTCAAACCACGTGTTCTGGCTCTGGCCCAACCCATCGGTTTCTGGACCAATCAGACAGCCCCTAATTTGTATTTTATCTTTATTTAACTAGGCAAGAACAAATTCTTATTTACAATGACGGCCTACACCGGCCAAACCCAGACTACGCAGGGCCAATTGTGCGCCGCCCTATGGGACTCCCAATCACGTCCAGTTGTGATACAGCCTGGAATCGAACCAGGGTCTGTAGTGATGCCTCTGGCTCTGAGATGCAGTGCCTTAGACCGCTGAGCCACTCGGGAGCCCAATGTGTTGGTATTCAGTGAAGGGTCGGGGAGGTACTCAGATCCATTCTTTAAAAAACATTTTTTAGTAATTCAGCAGACTCTCTTATCCAGGGCGACATACAGTTAGTGAGTGCATACATTTTCATACTGGTCCCCCCGTGGGAATCGAACCCACAACCCTGGCGGTGCAAGCACCATCCTCTACCAACTGAGCTACACGGGACTACATTAGATCCAGACTCATCGAGGAGAAGAAACTAACGTCTGTGGTCGTGGACTAGCGTTTGACCAGAGCAAGGTGTCTGGGTCGCCAGGTTAGCTCTGAAAAAGAGCTGATGTGAAAATATCTGACGTGATTGGTCAAAAGACCAATTAGCCTAGTGGGGAAATGTCCGACCTGGGCTAAACACAGCCTATGTAGCCTATTCTAATACCATCTACAGGTTTGCTGTATGAATCACAATTAGGTTATTGGTCAGCAAATTGGTACCTTTTAATCTCCGGTGGAAGGACTGAGATGTGATTGTGGTTCAGATTGAGGAGAGTAAGGTTATGAAGTCCTTCTGCAAGATACAAGATATAGTGATGATGATGATGGTACTGTACAGTACCTATTTAAGTCTTCTTAATCCATAGACAGCAGGACAGCTTACCCAACACCTCTGGTGGCAATCTTGTAATGTGGTTTCCAAACAAATAAAGTTTTTTCAAGGAGTTCAGGTACTTCAGAACAGACGGGATCTCCTCCAGAGCATTATTTCCCAAATTGAGTTCTGTCAGCTTTGCAGTATGCAAATAGATAACAAAAAGCAACATATGCAAGATAAATACATAGGTTATATAGCTAGCAGGCAAGTAAAATAACCCAAGACATAACTGTACTATAGCTAGCAAGCAAACAAGGTGTTTGCATAGAAGTCTGTCTGTCCGTCGTTAACGTTACTCACGCGTTGTAACGTCCGCAGTTCCACCGGCAGAGTTGTAAGGCTGTTATTGTTCAACCGAAGGGTCGAAATAGTTGTTAATCTGGCAACCGATTTGGGAACGTCGGTCATTTTCTTCGAGCTCAAATTGAACGACTTTGAGTTAGCTTTCAAAGCTCTAATAACCAGATTGTTAGCCATGATTTGTTAGACAGAATAAAAGCACAACTCCTACAAGGTAGGCAGGTTCCCATAGAAACAAGATGCTTGGTCAACTGACCAAAATCCCATTAGCGACACTTTAGTGAACTCTGGCGGTCTCCTGGAAATCGGTTTGTTCTTACTACAGGAGATTGGTTTGGGATTTCCTTCTTCTGGACATCATTTTTTAAACAAAATGTATCGTTTGAACTTCAGAACCATTCTAGCTACTAAAAGAGCATTTCCCTAACCTCATCACACGTGTTGAATTTAAATAAAAATGCCAAAATTGGCACATTGGTCATTCAACAATCAACAGGACAATATGCTGTAAGGTTTTTGCATTTATGTCTTTCCAGCTGAAATGAAACTGGAATTAAAAAACATTTTATTGTATGAGACAATATTGGCCATCAGCATACACACATACAAGACAATCAGCCTTTGATATTGCAGTCATTGGAAATAACAGCACATCACCACCAAAAGCAATATTTAATAGATAACATTTCCATGATGATATCAAGGAGTATTCACAAGTACTGATGAATGATGTACAAAGTTACTTCCAATTCTGCCTCAGCTCACTGTGACGGTAAATATTCCCTCAGTCCCCACATAGTTAGGTGGTGGTATTATTTTCAGTCTCTCGGCCTCTCTCCTCCCATCGAATTCCTTGGACTGCAAGCACTTTATCTAGACTGTAAGCTGTATGTGGGGGGGAGGGGGGTGGCTCTCTAGAAGTGAAATCATTTTGTCATTTGACATTGTGAATTCAAAGGTTTTACATTGGTGGGTTCCCAAATTGTTTCTATCTCCACCCCTGCTTGACTTTATCATTCATTATAATTTAACTCAATGCGTCTCAGCCTTCCTCTTGAGTTCCTTCAGACGTTCCATTGAGTTGTAGTGTTCACCCAGTCCATATGCATGACGCATGTAACTGAAACACAATATCAACAATTAAAGGCACAATCCATCATTTGGATAATTAGTTTTTCAGCCAAATGGCAGCCCCGTCAAGGCTGAAGAATGGGGCTGGAGAATTATAACCACTCGAATTCATTGGTAGATGAAGCTGGGGAAGTATGGAGGTGACATGGTACTTACATAATGGTGATGGGTGACTTGTCAAATTCCTCTCCGATGATTATCGCTGGAGAATCGGCTTGGAGCACTTCTATTGGCAGTTGACCCGCGTCAGAGCTCTCAGCTGTAAGGGAACAAAGAAGGATCATACATGAATCACTGAGTATATGTGACCCCATTTTGGTAACATTTCACAGGAAGGTACGCTAACTATAAAGGATCTATAAGTAGTTTGTAAAATGTTAATTTAGTTTATAGATAATTTATAAATCAGTATAAAACCATTATAACACCAGGTGCTCTGTTGGGTCCTTTGGATGAAGGTACCTCCAGTTGTCCCCCCCAGGCTGCAGCGTCCGCCACGTCACTGCAATACTTCTCGAAACTCCACAGAGTGAGTGGTGATCACACACTGGAGTGACACTGCAGAGCGGACCACAAGTGATACTGAATTTCCTTTCGAAATAATGAAGGGGGGGGGGGGGGACTAGAGAATATTAGAAATAGTGTGCTTGAGAATGAGACGTTTGATAACCATATACGGCTGATTTCTCACGAAATTAGTAGAGGGAAAAAAAAGACCATGATTTGGTGGATTTTCTATGTGCAGATCAAAGTTACAGAGTGGGATCTAGTTTACAGGTTATGGCCCATTTTATACTGATTGTGACATCACCATCTAACTGAGCAGCAGCAGTTGAGAGAGCTCCTCCTAAAATGTGATTATTTTTGTTAAATTATTTAGTTTTTTCGTGAACAGTTTGGTTGTTTCAATGCAGTGCCGTGTTCTCCACATCTGGAGATGGTTTTCCTTTGAGAAGATTGTTTGATTTTGAGAGACATTTCGAGAGATTGGTTAAACCTGGCTCTGAAAGCTAGCTAGTCTACTAAGTCATGTTGATCATCTGAACCAAGAAGGGTAGGACTGAGGGACTAGGACATCAGGACAACAAGAAGAAGGAGGAGAAATAGAGCGTAAAAACAACAGGAAAGGAATTGATTTGGAGGATATCTGGAGGGTTTCTTAAGGAAAGACAGTACAAGGCATTGAAAAGGAAACAGACATTCAACATAACAACACATGAAGGCGAGGTAGGATTGTTCTGGACATTGTAATTGATGTCTACAGTGTTAATTACACCAAATTACACATTTAATAGCATAATTTTTTCATTATAGAAAGTGCATTATTTAAAAAGTTGGCTGCATCAAAGCTCAAGTTCTAACAAAAATAAAGTAAGAATGGCAACAGTAGCAGGAGGTTGGCCGGTTCCTGTTGGGGTGCGTTCATAAATTCACTCTGGACGCTCTGCTCTGAAAATGTATACGTTCTGGTTGGAGTATTTAGAGCGCTTGATAATGACGAATTTACTTACGATAAAACACTTCACAAATAAAAATGGCTGAAAACAGAGAAGGCGTGACTGCTCTCTTTTGGGTAGTAAACAATGTTGTTTCATCTATTTTTGAGACTCTGATTGACAGCGACAGTGATGAAGACACATTGGCCTTGCAACATGCATCTGGCGTGTCGGTGTGTCACTAACCTCGTTTTTAGCTACAGCAACATCAAGCTAGCTAGCTAACGTTAGCAACTGCAATCAGCTGATTGTCAGCTGGAATGGCAAGAGCTAGAGTAGGATAACGGAATTTAGCTAGTAACATAGCAGGCTACACTAGATAGCTAGCTTGCTACAGTACAATGTATTTCATTTATTTTGTTTTTAGGAGTATGACACTGGCAACATTGACATGGACATCCTGAATATGTTAACACCCAATCCGCAGTTTACACACACACGGATTCCAAACTATGCCGGAAAAATGGTACATTGATGACGACTTCAAAATGCACTTCAGAATGAAAAGGAGCACCTTCCAAACCCATACACAGACCAACAACATACAATTATAGACCTACATTTACATTTACGTCATTTAGCTGACGCTGTTATCCAGAGCGACTTACAGGAGGAAGTAGGGTTAAGTGCCTTGCTCAAGGGCACATCGACAGATTTTTCACCTAGTCGGCTCTGGGATTAGAACCAGCGATCGGTTACTGGCACAACGCGCTTAACCACGAAGCTACCTGCCGCCCTCCTAGCTTCTTCAAACGTCAAAATGCTCAGACAACAGGTAAACAGGGCCACAGACTGTTACTCGCACATTTCTAAATATATACTAAAATAAACGGCAAGCGATCTGCAATAAAACTCACCAGAAATCTATCCTGCTAAACGGTAAATCGGTTTTGTTTACACGACATTGACATAACCTTTCAACTGTCATCCAGCGCTGTATTAAAAGGCACATGGTAGCGCTGACACCTGGTGGTAGTAATGACGAACTGCATGTTACTGCAGCGTCATTTCAAATCAAATCAAATCAAATTTTATTGGTCACATGCGCCGAATACAACAGGTGCAGACATTACAGTGAAATGCTTACTTACAGCCCTTAACCAACAGTGCATTTATTTTAAACAAAAAAAGTAAGAATATAACAACAACAAAAAAAGTGTTGAGAAAAAAAGAGCAGAAGTAAAAATAAAGTGACAGTAGGGAGGCTATATATACAGTAAAATAAAGTGACAGTAGGGAGGCTATATATACAGGGGGGTACCGTTGCAGAGTCAATGTGCGGGGGCACCAGCTAGTTGAGGTAGTTGAGGTAATATGTACATGTGGGTAGAGTTAAAGTGACATTTCGATTTGATCTCAAATCATGACTGATAGGCCTAGTTGGCAAAGAGTGAATTTCGGTTCAGAGTAGTGTTATAATGGTATTATAACAGTTATATCATAATGTATATAATATAATATCATAATATAAATTATATTCCTTTGTGCAGGGCAATCGGCAACAGGTTCGATGTCTCTAAATCTATTGTCGAGGCCTGCTTCCAGAGGGTGATCGAAGCAGCATCTCATCTCTCTGCACGAGTCATCGTCTGGCCAACAGGGGCCAGAGCACAAGAGGTCATCAGTGGCTTCGTAAAGGCAGCTAAGTTCCCTGTGGTGATCGGAGCCATTGACAGAACACACATTCCCATCAAGGCCCCACGAGAATACCCTGAGACATACAGTACCAGTCAAAAGTTTGGACACACCTACTCATTCAAGGGTTTTTCTTTATTTTTACTATTTTCTACATTGTAGAATAATGGTGAATACATCAAAATGATGAAATAACACATATGGAATCATGTAGTAACCAAAAAAGTGATAAACAAATCAAAATATATTTTAGATTTTAGATTCTTCAAATAGCCACCCTTTGCCTTGATGACAGTTTTGCACACTCTTGTCATTCTCTCAACCAGCTTCACCTGGAATGCTTTTCCAACAGTCTTGAAGGAGTTCCCACATATGCTGAGCACTTGTTGGCTGCTTTTCCTTCACTCTGCCGTCCGACTCATCCCAAACCATCTCAATTGGGTTGAGGTCGGGGGATTGTGGAGGCCAGGTCATCTGATGCAGCACTCCATCACTCTCCTTCTTGGTAAAATAGCCCTTACACAGCCTAGAGGTATGTTTTGGGTCATTGTCCTGTTGAAAAACAAATGATAGTCCCACTAAGCCCAAACCAGATGGGATGGCGTATCACTGCAGAATGCTGTGGTAGCCATGCTGGTTAAGTGTGCCTTGAATTCTAAATACATCACAGACAGTGTCACCAGCAAAGCACCCCCACACCATAACACCTCCTCCTGCTCCATGCTTTACGGTGGGAAATACACATGCGGAGATCATCCGTTCACCCACACAGCGTCTCACAAAGACACGGTGGTTGGAACCAGAAATCTCCAATTTGGAATCCAGACCAAAGGACAAATTTCCACTGGTCTAATGTCCATTGCTCGTGTTTCTTGGCCCAAGCAGGTCTCTTCTTATTATTGGTGTCCTTTAGTAGTGGTTTCTTTGCAGCAATTCGACCATGAAGGGCTGATTCACACAGTCTCCTCTGAACAGTTGATGTTGAGATGTGTCTGTTACTTGAATTCTGTGAAGGATTTATTTGGGCTGCAATTTCTGAAGCTGGTAACTCTAATGAACTGATCCTCTGCAGCAGAGGTAACTCTGGGTCTTCCATTCCTGTGGCGGTCCTCATGGGAGCCAGTTTCATCATAGCGCTTGATGGTTTTTGAGACTGCACTTGAAGAAACTTGAAATGTTCCATATTGACTGACCTTCATGTCTTAAAGTAATGATGGACTGTAATTTCTCTTTGCTTATTTGAGCTGCTCTTGCCATAATATGGACTTGGTCTTTTACCAAATAGGGCTATCTTCTTATACCCCACCTACCTTGTCACAACACAACTGATTGGCTCAAACACATTAAGAAGGAAAGAAATTCCACAAATTAACCTTTTAAGAAGGCACACCTGTTAATTGACATGCATTCCAGGTGACTACCTCATGAAGCTGGTTGAGAGAATGCCAAGAGTGTCCAAAGCTGTCATCAAGGCAAAGGATGGCTATTTGAAGAATCTCAAATATAAAATATATTTTGATTTGTTTAACACTTTTTTTGTTACAACATGATTCCATATGTGTTATTTCATAGTTTTGATGTCTTCACTATTATTCTACAATGTAGAAAATAGTTTAAAAAAAAAGAAAAACCCTTGAATGAGTAGGTGTTCTAAAACTTTTGACCGGTGGTGTAGATTCTTCAGCTCTTAGTAATTTTCGGCCAATCTCTAACCTTCCATTCTTAAGCAAAATTATGGAGAAATTGGTGTTCAAACAGCTAAATGTTTTTTTAAGTGCCAACTGCATTTAAAAAACATTCCAATCTGGTTTTGGTGCCCACCACAGCACAGAGACAGCCTTAGTTAAAGTGGTAAATGATCTTAGAGCCAACACAGATGCCAAACAGCTCTCTGTCCTTGTACTCTTAGATTTAAGTGCTGCATTCGACACTGTTGACCACAATGTCCTTCTGGACAGACTGGAGAGGTGGGTTGGCCTCTGTTGACCATGATGTCCTTCTGGACAGACTGGAGAGGTGGTTGGCCTCTGTTGACCATGATGTCCTTCTGGACAGACTGGAGAGGTGGGTTGGCCTCTGTTGACCATGATGTCCTTCTGGACAGACTGGAGAGGTGGGTTGGCCTCTGTTGACCATGATGTCCTTCTGGACAGACTGGAGAGGTGGGTTGGCCTCTGTTGACCATGATGTCCTTCTGGACAGACTGGAGAGGTGGGTTGGCCTCTGTTGACCATGATGTCCTTCTGGACAGACTGGAGAGGTGGGTTGGCCTCTCCGGTCCAGTTCTAAATTGGGTTAGGACCTATTTTACCGGTCGAGAGTTTTTTGTCACCCTTTGTGAACATAACTCAGAGAAAATACATATCACATGTGGTGTTCCAAAAGGTTCGATTTTGGGTCTGGCACTGTTCAGTTTGTACAGCATTTGTTACCTTTTGGCAGCATTATCAGAAAACACAGAATTGATTTTCACTGCTACGCAGACGATACACAACTTTACATGTCTGTGTCACCAGAGGATCTAAGCTCCACGGATAAATTATTCGACTGTATTAGTGATTTAAATACTTGGATGGCTCACAACTTCCTCCAGCTAAATCAAGACGTGACCGAGGTACTTATTGTTGCCAAAGCACAGAGAGAGAATCTGGCCGCACATTTTAATTCACTGGCAATAAAGATAAAACACCAGGTAAAAAACATAGTTGTTATTTTAAATTCTAAAATACATTTTGAATCACACATTAGGAATGTGACCAAAATAGCTTTTTACCACCTGAGGAACATTGCCAAGGAGCGGCCGTTTCTCTCTCAGGCTGATACAGAGAGACTCATCCATGCTTTTATTACAAGCAGGCTTGACTACTGTAATGCTCTCCTGTCTGGTCTACCCAAGAAAGCCATTGGTCAACTGCAAAACATTCAGAATGCTGCAGCACGGGTACTGACCAAGACCAGATGAAGAGAACACATTACACCGGTTTTAGGTCTCTGCACTGGCTGCCTGTGAGTTCTAGAATTAACTTTAAGATTATTCTATTGGTTTTTAAATCAATCCACGATTCTGCACCCCAACACATGTCAGACATGCTTTTAAGTTATGTACCCAGTAGGTCCCTCAGGTCCTCTGGCACTGGCCTTTTAACGATCCCAAAGCCAGGACCAAGAGGCATGGAGAGGCAGCCTTTAGTTACTATGACCCCAGCCTCTGGAATAGCCTGCCAGAGAACCTGAGGGGGGCTGAAACTGTGGACATATTTAAAAGAGATTTTAAAACACACCTTTTTAGCTTTTTCTTTAGGGTGCTTTTTAGTCATTCAGTTTTATTGTTATTCTTTAGTTTTTTATCTTATGTTTGTTGTGTAGTAAATATTTCAGCTTTTATTTTCATTGCTATGATGGGGTCTAAAACCAGACTGGAAAATAACCACCATACTTTATTACAGATAAGGTCTTACAGAGTTCTTGTTGTCTTACAGAGTTCTTGTTGCATCAAGAAATGACTTTAATAAAGTTTTCAACAAAGCCGATACCCGTCTGCAGAGGGGGACAAATTCTTAAGGTCTCCCTCCATCTTATATAGTCCTCTTCCGTTTTCCCGCTCTTTTATTGCTCCGCCCACTTCCTTTGTCCCTGAGGACGGCTGAACTATTACTCCAACCAATCACCCGCTCCCCTGTACCTCACCCCCTCATGCTGTAATCAATCAAGAAGACACCAAGGAGCCAAAGGTCCAGGGAGTGACCATTTGGTCTAGCCCAAACTCTATTCAGCCCTGGTGCCACTCCCTTCACTGCAAAAACAAACGGCCCAATTCAGTTAACCACAAAGAATTTTAACTATATGTTCATGATTAACTCAATTTCATCTGATAATCCATTAAAAATACACATCAAGCATTTCGTATAAATTATTTGTCTTCAGGAAGGCAGTGAGTTGCTGCACAACAGCTTTTTCTAAAATGTTTGAGAGCAAAGGGATATTCAATATAGGCCGACAGTTTTTTACATTTTCCGGGTCAAGGTTTGGCTTTTTCAGGAGAGGCAAAATTAGTGCCACTTTTATTGAGTTTGGTACACATCCGGAGGATAGGGAGTCATTTATTATGTTCAACATAGGAGGGCCAAGCACAGGAAGGAGCTCTTTCAGTAGTTTAGTTGGAATAGGGTCCAGTATGCAGCTTGAAGGTTTAGAGACCATTACTATTTTCATGAATGTGTCAAGAGATTTAAAAACTTGAGTGTCTCCATTGATCCTAGGTCCTGGCAGTTCTGTGCAGACTCAGGACAACTGAGCTTTGGAGAAATATGCAGATTCAAAGAGGAGTTCATAATTTGCTTTCTAATGATCATGATCTTTTCTTAAAGTTAATGAATTCATCACCGCTGAAGTGAAGGCCATCCTCACTTGGAGAATGCTGCTTTTTAGTTATGTTATGCTTTTTAGTTAGTTAGTTATGCGTTACAACAGCATAAAAAATAATTTTTTATTGTTTTAATTCTCCTCAAACAGGTTGGAAAAGTGGGCTGATCGAGCAGCAGTGAGGGCTTTTCGATATTGGACGGTACTTTATTTCCAAGATAGTGTCACGGTTTCGGCCGAGGCGGCCCCTCCTCCTTGTTCGGGCAGGTTTCGGCGGTCGTCGTCTCCGGAGTACTAGCTGCCACCGTTCTATGTTTCATGTTTGATTGGTTTTGTCTGTTTGTCACACCTGTTTTGTGTTATGTCTCATTAAGCACCCTATTTAGTTCCTTGTTGTGAGTTTAGGTGTTGTGTGTAATTGTTCCCGTTATCGTGTTGTTGCGCTACCCGTTTCGGTGCGCTATTTGTAGCTTTCCTCCTTGTAATTTAGGAGAGGATTTTCGCACATGTTTAGTGCGCTCGTTTGTTTACGCCTGTGTGCGCTTTTCTCGCCTCCGGGCTGTTTGGATTGTATTTTTGTGTGCTCTACTAAAAGTCTTTGTTGGACTTAACTTCTGCGTCCTGCGCCTGATTCCACACCACACCAACCTACAGCAACACCTGACAGATAGTCGGAAGACTTCCAGTTTAGTGGAGCGCCATTTCCGTTCCAATTTTCTGGAAGCTTCCTTCAGGGCTCGGGTATTTTCTGGATACCAGGGAGCTAGTTTCTTGTGACAAATGTTTTAATGTTTTTAGATGTGTGACTGCATCTAGGGTATTATGCAAGGTTTAGATCCTCGGTTAGGTGGTTAACTGATTATTGTACTCCGACCTCCTTGGGTAGGTGGAGGGAGTCTGGAAGGGCATCTAGGAATCTTTGGGTTGTCCGAGAATTTATAGCGCAGCTTTCAATAATCCTTGGTTGGGGTTTGAACAGATTATTTGTTGCGATTTGAAACGTAATAAGATGGTGGTCCGATAGTCCAGGATTATGAGGAAAAACATTCAGATCCACAATATTTATTCCACGTGACAAAACTAGATCCAGGGTATGACTGTGGCAATGAGTAGGTCCGGAGACATGTTGGACAAAACCCACTGAGTCGATGATGGCTCTGAAAGCCTTTTGGAGTTGGTCTGTGGACTTTTCCATGTGAATATTGAAGGCACCAAAAATTTGAATATTATCTACAATGACTACAAGGTCTGATAGGAATACAGGGAACTCAGTGAGGAATGTCGTATACGGCCCAGGAGGCCTGTAAACAGTAGCTATAGAAAGTGATTGAGTAGGCTGCATATATCTCATGACTAGAAGAGTCCTTCATTCCTCAGCAGGCCAGGCTTGGTCCTGTAGCACCCCTCCAGCTAGGATGGAGTCCATCACTCCTCAGCAGGCCAGGCTTGGTCCTGTAGTACCCCTCCAGCTAGGATGGAGTCCATCACTCCTCAGCAGGCCAGGCTTGGTCCTGTAACACCCCTCCAGCTAGGATGGAGTCCTTCACTCCTCAGCAGGCCAGGCTTGGTCCTGTAGTACCCCTCCAGCTAGGATGGAGTCCATCACTCCTCAGCAGGCCAGGCTTGGTCCTGTTTGTTGGTGATTCCCAGAAAGAGGGCCAGTTATCTACTAATTCTATATTTTGGGAGGAGCAGAAAACAGTTTTCAACCAGCGATTGAGTTGTGCAAGTGTGCTGTAGAGCTCATCACTCCCCCTAACTGGGAGGGGGCCAGAGACAATTATATTTCTAGCTAAGTTACACGCTGAAGCTATGTTGCTCTTGGTGACCTCTGACTGTTTCATCCTAACATCGTTGGTGCCGACGTGGATAACAATATCCCTATACTCACCAGTTTTAGCCTTAGCCAGCACCATCTTCCGATTAGCCTTTACGCCGGTAGCCCTGCCCCCTGGTAAACAGTGTATGATCGCTGGATGATTCTTTTTGAGTCTAATATTGTGGGTAATGGAGTCGCCAATGACTAGGGTTTTCAATTAGTCAGAGCTAATGGTGGGAGGCTTCGGCAGCTCAGACCCCGTAACGGGTGGAGGAGAGACCTGAGAAGGCTCGGCCTCAGACTCAGACCCCGTAACGGGTGGAGGAGAGACCTGAGAAGGCTCGGCCTCTGACTCCGACTCGTTGCTTAATGGGGAAAACCTGTTAAACGTTTCTATCAGCTGAATGAGCGACACCAGTTGAGCATGCCGACAGCATTTCTTTCCAGAAGCCTTGAGATAATTGTCCAGCTGTGGGGGCTGTGCGAGGGGATTTATACTACTATCTGTACTTACTGGTGGCACAGACGCTGTTTCATCCTTTCCTACACTTACATTGCCCTTGCCTAACGATTGCGTCTGAAGCCGAGCTTGCAACTCTGCTATTACATTTACATTTACGTCATTTAGCAGACGCTCTTATCCAGAGCGACTTACAGTTAGTGAATACATATATTTTTTTATACTGGCCCCCTGTGGGAATCGAACCCACAGCCCTGGCGTTGCAAACGCCATGCTCTATCAACTGAGCTACATCCCTGCCGGCCATTCCCTCCCCTACCCTGGACGACGCTGGGCCAATTGTGCGCCGCCCATGAGTCTCCCGGTCGCGGCCGGCTGCGACAGAGCCTGGATTCGAACCAGGATCTAGTGGCACAGTTAGCACTGCGATGCAGTGCCTTAGACCACTGCGCCACTCAGGAGGCGCAGTGGTCACACCATAAGGCGATAGTTCTCCTGTATATTAGTACAGCGACTGCAATGAGAAGGCATAATGTTACTTAGCTTTTTTTCGGATGGAGTAGGTCCAGATAAAGCATCCAGGGTGAAAAAGTTGAATTAAAAAAGTAGTTTGAGGACAAAACTAAGACCTTGGTAAACTTGTTAAAGACAGAGTTTCATCCATACACCATAGACCATGGGAAGACTACACCATAGATATACAGTGACCATGGGAAGACTACACCATAGATATACAGTGACCATGGGAAGACTACACCATAGATATACAGTGACCATGGGAAGACTACACCATAGATATACAGTGACCATGGGAAGACTACACCCCGCTTGGATTTCTTCAAATTTTACTGCGTTACAAAGTCTCATAAGAGCTTTCCACACCTGAACTGTGCAATATTTGCCCATTATTCTTTATTAAATTCTTCAAGAGCAGTCAAGGTGTTGGGGATAATGGCTAGTCAGCAATGTTCAAGTCTTGACATAGATTATCAAGCAGATTTAAGTCAAAACTGTAACTCGGCCACTCAGGAACAGTAACCAACTCCAGTGTAGATTTGGCCTTGTGTTTTTAGGTTATTGTCCTGCTGAAAGGTGAATTAATCTCCTAGTGTCTGGTGTAACGCAAACTGAAGCCGGTTTTCCTCTAGGATTTTGCCCGTGCTGAGCTCCATCACATTTATCTTCATCCCCAGTCTTTGCCGATGTCAAGACACCCATACCATGATGCAGCCACCATACCATACCATGATGCAGCCACCATACCATACCATGATGCAGCCACCATACCATACCATGATGCAGCCACCATACCATGATGCAGCCACCATACCATACCATGATGCAGCCACCATACCATACCATGATGCAGCCACCATACCATACCATGATGCAGCCACCATACCATACCATGATGCAGCCACCATACCATACCATGATGCAGCCACCACCAGACATCCTGCCTGATGTCAACAACAGTGGTCATACAGTCATAACAATAGTCTACAGTGGTCATACAGTCATAACAATAGTCTACAGTAGTCATATCATTAGCCTACAGTAGTCATACAGTCATATCATTAGTCTACAGTAGTCATACAGTCATATCATTAGCCTACAGTAGTCATACAGTCATAACAATAGTCTACAGTAGTCATATCATTAGCCTACAGTAGTCATACAGTCATATCATTAGTCTACAGTAGTCATACAGTCATATCATTAGCCTACAGTAGTCATACAGTCATAACATTAGTCTACAGTAGTCATATCATTAGTCTACAGTAGTCATACAGTCATATCATTAGTCTACAGTGGTCATACAGTCATAACAATAGTCTACAGTGGTCATACAGTCATAACAATAGTCTACAGTGGTCATACAGTCATAACAATAGTCTACAGTGGTCATACAGTCATAACATTAGTCTACAGTGGTCATACAGTCATAACAATAGTCTACAGTGGTCATACAGTCATAACATTAGTCTACAGTAGTCATATCATTAGCCTACAGTAGTCATACAGTCATATCATTAGTCTACAGTAGTCATACAGTCATATCATTAGCCTACAGTAGTCATACAGTCATAACATTAGTCTACAGTAGTCATATCATTAGTCTACAGTAGTCATACAGTCATATCATTAGTCTACAGTAGTCATACAGTCATAACATTAGTCTACAGTAGTCATATCATTAGTCTACAGTAGTAATATCATTAGCCTACAGTAGTCATACAGTCATAACAATAGTCTACAGTAGTCATACAGTCATATCATTAGTCTACAGTAGTCATACAGTCATATCATTAGTCTACAGTAGTCATACAGTCATATCATTAGTCTACAGTAGTCATACAGTCATATCATTAGTCTACAGTAGTCATACAGTCATATCATTAGTCTACAGTAGTCATACAGTCATATCATTAGCCTACAGTAGTCATACAGTCATAACAATAGCCTACAGTAGTCATATCATTAGCCTACAGTAGTCATACAGTCATAACAATAGCCTACAGTAGTCATATCATTAGTCTACAGTAGTCATACAGTCATAACAATTAGCTAGCTAGCTAACCTTAACCACAGATACAAGTATATGTGGCTAAACTAAATTTCTGTTTTGATTTCAACAAATTAGACTTGTTATTAATAGCTAACTAGAATAACAGATAGGCATATCTATCCCACTCAGGATGTTACAGCGTGATTACCAGTACAAGTTGAATGAAAACTATTAATACAGCAAATATATAATTGTACATTTTAAACCTACATCTAATTGCCAACCTTGCAGGTCCTTCTTCTCCTTGCGATGTTGCTTGGCTAACTTCTCCTCGGCTGTCTATACCTTTTCCATGACTGTATTTGTTTAGTTTATAAATACTGTACCATATCCATGTTAACGTTATGATTTTGCTGTTATGTAGAATTGGAACATTATTAATTTGATATCAGATCAAATTGAACGTCAGCTGGCCACCAATTACATTAGAAACGTGTTGATCTCTTCTTCTCCAGTGGGGTTTATCGGCGGTTGGCATCCAACGTTATGGTGCATTACTGCCACCTACCGTACTGGAGTGTGGACCAGAGACAGGGATAAACTAAATCCTATCTGCCAGCCCCGTTTCTCTTAAAAAAGATAACAAAATATTTGAGACTATATCTAATGACGTTCTACTCAATATACCCTTTAAACTAATTTCCTGTATCCCCTTCTCCCTCATACCATAACTCCCGAGTGGCGCAGCGGTCTAAGGCACTGCATCTCAGTGCTTGAGGCGTCACTACAGACCCCCTGGTTCGATTCCAGGCTGTATCACAACCGGCCGTGATTGGGAGTCCCATAGGGCGGCACACAATTGCCCAGCGTCGTCCGGGTTTGGCCGGTGTAGGACATCATTGTAAATAAGAATTTGTTCTTAACTGACTTGCCTAGTAAAATAAAAATTAAATAAATACTAAATGCCAGCCTCTCTCTTTCCCTCTGATACTGCCCACACTGTAGCAATACATGCTCCACAGTCTCTGTTTCCTGACAATAATCACACTTTCCTGATGGATGCTTTCCTATCACGTTTAATGTCTTATTCAACTGGCTGTGTCCCACCCTTAATCTGGTAAAAATAGCCTCCTCTCTTCTGTCCCTTCCTGCCGTCCTCCCCTTTCCTCTGTACTTGAAATAAATGCCTTCCCTTATTATCTCTATTCCACTGCTCCTGCCATCTCTGCACCATCACTGTATATATCAGTCTTTTTGCCTCTGCCCTGCTCATTGAAACGTCAACATCAACATCCCCACTACTAAACGCTTGTTTACGTGTTGATCTCCAAACTTCCGGCTACTGAAATATCGCGATTTTCATTGGTCATCACATCACAACAGTTTCTGTAGTTGATTGGTTAGGTCTTAGATTCTAGTCGACGGAGATCGTTTTAATTTGACGTTCAGTCCAAAATCACTGTTTCACGTTCAACTTAAATTTGATATTATTATTTCCAGGAATCTTTAAAACGTTGGATTGCCAAAGACCGATTATATGGGATTGGCAACGAGCAAAACGCCAGTGAAGCTTAATTAAACTAAATAACAAATATTTCCTAAAACTTCATTGCCCAGAATTCATTGCCCAGAAATGGTTTCACCGTTCGAAGACTGTCTTCAACATCAATCACAGAATGATCGATTTTAATGTATCATTCTTAATGGCTGGTAGAGATGTGATCGATATCAGTGGTGTAAAGTACTTAAGTAAAAATATACTGAACAAAAATATAAACGCAACATGCAACAATTTCAACGATTTTACTGAGTTACAGTTCATATAAGGAAATCAGTCAATTAAAATAAATAAATTAGGCCCAATCTATAGATTTCACATGACTGGGCAGAGTGGCGCAGCCAGGCCGGCCCGCTCATTAGGCGGATTATGCGGCCGCCTATGCCGGCAGATTGAAGAGGGTGGCATTTTCTCAGCTAAATTGACCAAGACGCACCTCCAACAACAACACATAAAACCTCACATAATTCTGCCCAAAAACAATTACAATTTCTCTCAGCCAGTGGCATATGGGCTTTTTAGGTGAGCGCTTAATGCCGCCCTTTTATAAGCAATGCCCACTTTGTCAAAGGCAGCGGCACAACATATTTTGCTTGTCTATTCCCAGCTCGCCTCTCCAGGGTGCTGTTGGAGAGATGCATCGCTCCACCAACAGCACCTCTAAAAAATAATCTAACATAAATCATGTAGCAGATATAGGATATGGTAGAAAGAGTATGTGGCCTTTTCTGTAGCCTAAAGGCTGGAGATAAAAATGTATGACAATGTAATGAGATACGTTTTACGTCATGAGGTTTCTCGGATCAAATAGCCTAACCTAAATGGCACTCAATCAAATAAAAAATGAGCTGTCATGTTAACAAACAACATATCCTAAAAACAGGACAGGTCAAAGTAACATGGACAATATGGAATGGACAATCAGTTGTGATTGGAGTTTCACCCCATTGTCATGATCAGTGGTTTCATGTTTGTATCCCTACATTTTTGACAAGCTTTTCATAGCGAAAAATAAAATACTTGTGCATTTCCCGCTGTGTAAAGACATTGCAAATAGGCTCGCGATAAC
Source organism: Coregonus ussuriensis (assembly GCA_031479575.1). NCBI lineage: Eukaryota > Metazoa > Chordata > Actinopteri > Salmoniformes > Salmonidae > Coregonus > Coregonus ussuriensis. The sequence goes on from CM062489.1 coordinate 1,628,901, forward strand.
TCCTGATTAAAGTTGGGTAGCTGATATTCAGAGCTTAAATAGCCAAATTGATTAGTCACAGGAATCAGGACAAATAAAGCAGTTGCAATGGCCTACCACATGGATGGGCATTCATAACATTATATTGAGGGCGACATGGTAGCTACACCCCAGTAAGCACTAGCCGACGTGTTTTGGACGTCTTTTTTTGGTCCTGTCCAGACTTCGTTTTTTGGTGTTTTACAAACGTTAGGCTTACCACTTAGATGGTGGGCATTCATAAAATAAAATTTCAGGCAACACTGAAGGCTACACCTCAGTAAGCACAGACCAACGCCTGATTTCCACAGACATTGGTTTTTGGTCCGGACCAAATCTCAACCAATCATAGACATCTATAAATTACTTTTTTTCAACTTTCATTCAGAACCGAAAATTAACCTGATTTCAACGTCCGGAAAATACACATCTTTCAATTTCTGGAAAAATATGTTTTTTCAACATCCTGGAAAATATGTATTTTAAACATATGGAAAATACCTTTTCACCTTTCATTCAGAACCTAAAATTAACCTAACTTCAACGTCTGGAAATATGTATTTTAGACGTCTTTTCAAAGTCATTTTGCTTACTGGGACTATTCTAGTTTTGGCCTATGGTGGCAGAATGGCAAGGACGGCCCTGAGCGTGGGTGGGCCTGGGAGGGCATAGGCCCACCCACTGGGGAGCCAGGCCCAGCCGATCAGATTGAGTTTTTTCCCACAAAAGGGTTTTATTACAGACAGAAATACTCCTCAGTTTCATCAGCTGTCTGGGTGGCTGGTCTCAGACGATCCCGCAGGTGAAGATGCTGGATGTGGAGGTCCTTGGCTGGCTTACACGTGGTCTGCGGTTGTGAGGCCAGTTGGAAGTACTGCCAAATTCTCAAAAACGATGTTGGTAGGCTTATGGTAGAGAAATGAACATTACATTCTCTAGCAACAGCTCTGGTGGACATTCCTGCAGTCAGTATGCCAATTGCACGCGCCCTCAAAACTTGAGACATCTGTGGCATTGTGTTGTGGGACAAAACGGCACATTTTAGAGTGGCATTTTATTGTTCCCAGCACAAGGTTCACCTGTGTAATGATCATGCTGTTTAATCAGCTTCTTGATATGCCACACCTTTCAGGTGGATGGATTATCTTGGCAAAGGAGAAATGCTCCCTAACAGGGATGTAAACACATTTGTGCACACAATTTGAGAGAAATAAGATTGTTGTGCGTGTGGAACACTTCTGGGATCTTTTATTTCAGCTCATGAAACATGGAACCAAGACTTTACATGTTGCGTTAATATTTTTGTTCAGTATACTTTAAAGTACTACTTAAGTAGTTTTGGGGGGTATCTGTACATTACTATATATTTGACAACTTACACTTTACTACATTCCTAAAGAAAATAATATACTTTTTATTCCATACATGTTCCCTGACACCCTAAAAGTCTTTGTTACATTTTGAATGCTTAGCAGGACAGGAAAATGGTCCAATTCACACACTTATCAAGAGAACATCCCTGGTCATCCCTACTACCTCTGATCTGGTGGAGTCACTAAACACACATGATTCGTTTGTAAATGATGTCTGAGTGTTGGAGTGTGCCCCTGGCTAAAAAACAAGAAAATTGTGCAGTCTGGTTTGCTTTATGTAAGGAATTTGAAATTATTTATACTTTTACTTTTAGTTTTGATACTTAAGTGTATTTTAGAAATGTCATTTACTTTTGATACTTAAGCATATTTAAAACCAAATACTTTTAGACTTTTACTCAAGTAGTATTTTACTGGGTGACTTTCACTTTTACTTGAGTCATTTTCTATGAAGGGATCTTTACTTTCACTCAAGTATGACAATTGGGCACTTTTCTCACCACTGATCGATATAATATACCTATGATTGGTAACTGTAGTGAACATGATAGAAGGAGCAAATCTTCAAGAATGTATTGTCTTTTACTGGACCAAACCTCATTGTTTTAGAAAAAAAAAACTATATCATTCAGACAGCATACCATTCAGTGTTTTTTCATCTGTTAAACAAAGATCAGAATAGAATAGATCATTAACTGATTGGACTTATATAGCGATTTTTTTTCTAGACACCTAAAGCGTTTTTACAAGGGGGGAAATGCAGCTCATCTATCGCCAAGATCAGAATATAATATAATATTGTAGATTCTTGGATTTTGTTTAATCTTTAAAACATAGAATATAATAAAGCCTATTTACAGTAGTTTATTAGACCTACGATCTATCATTTTGGAGGATGCAAACTGTATCTCAATAAATGAGAATTATTATTTAATCTACTTTGCAGGCCTACTAAATGGCATGTCACCACTGTGCAGTAGGGGAACGGGTTGGGTTGGGGGGGGGGTCTCGCTCTCTCTGCATTCCGTTGCTCATATCCCTACCACCCCCGGTCCCGTTTAAGTCTTGTAGCTCCACCTCCGAGGATCTGCCCTCGCCAGAGCAGTAGGCTACCACCGATTAGCTGGACGCCCCCCTCTCAAGGAAACACTGGCCAGAAGAGAGGCTCTGCCGCCGTTCTGCTCATTGTTTATTAGTCTGGTTTGGGTGAACTGCTGCCGCCATGGCCGACGAAGGCATGGATGAACGGTCCCCGCTGCTATCAGCACCGAACTCCGGGAATGTCACACCGTCGGGACCGCCGTCGTACCTGCAGGACACGAGCCCAAGAGGTAAACCAACGTTAGGCTGTGACCCCCCCACTCATGTATGCTGAATCGTTTAGGGCGTATCGTGTTGAGCAATGTTTTGCATAGCGCGTTAAATTCTAACGGGCAAGACAAGGGCATCAGTCTAAAATCAACCGGACCGGCAGAAATCAGAAATCAGAAGGTGGAGCTTGCAGTGTTGACTAAAATGTAAATGTAAAATGTTGAGAAGAGCAGCGCAGTAGAAGGCCTAGCCGAATATTTTCAGAACAATTCCTGTTGTAGTTCTGTATTCTGCAGAAATGCCTCGCATCACGATCTGTTGTTGTTGCTAGGTAATACTGTAGGTTAGTAGGATCTCCAGATCTCCAGTCAATGCTGTTTACACCCCTTCTAAAAGGATCTATACGGATATACGTGATGTTGTCAGAACAGAAACAATGTCGCCATTTACTTGAGATGGAGCAGGAAGGACATTATCAATCAGAGGATACAATTATAACTCGCAATCCCCTCTGAACATGGTGTTTTTTTGTGGTTGTGAGTCCGTAAGTCATTAGGCCAATGCACATTAGTACCAGGCACAGGACCACCAGGCTATGAATTAGTCTTTTTATAACCCATGTATTATTGACTTATTTCTATGCATTTCATTTGACTGGATCATAAACAACTATTACATAGATTTGATTAGGCAAAGTATTCCTGTCCCGTCAATCCATGCATGACATATAGGTCCAATAGTGCATGTTGTTGATGATCATTTCATGATGTGCTTTTCGTGAAACATAAACCTCCATGTAGTGTTGTACTATTCAGATGTATTTCGGGTGTGTAGTTACACACACGGGGTCCCTGTGGGTGATCTGAATCCTTAGGTCCCATCATGCACACTGCTTATCACAGTGCTATTCAGATGATAGGCCTATTCCCCCTAGAACCACGACACACTACCACACACAGCCCTGTTGTTAAAGCTCCTCATTGAAATGACTGGAGATCCTACTCACCTACAGTAAACCATTGAAATGACTGGAGATCCTTGTGGTCCTCTGTAGCTCAGCTGGTAGAGCACGGCGCTTGTAACGCCAAGGTAGTGGGTTCGATCCCCGGGACCACCCATACACAAAAAAAATGTATGCACGCATGACTGTAAGTCGCTTTGGATAAAAGCGTCTGCTAAATGGCATATTATATTATATTATATTATATTATATTATTATTATATTATTATATTATTATATTATATCCTACTCACCTACAGTAAACCACACATCTTTGTCAATAATGTTTTTCTACTGAGCTGGCCTGATCAAATATCAGAAGGAGTTAGAATGCAGAGGCTACGTTCCAAATGGCATCCTTTTTCCTATATGGTGTAAGTAAGCATTTCACTGTAATGTCTGCACCTGTTGTATTCGGCGCATGTGACCAATAAAATTTGATTTGATTACTTTTGACCAGAGCCTGGGCCGGCTCTAGCCTTTTGGAGGCCCTAAGCGAGATTTGGTTAGGGGGCCCCACACCTCGCGGTGGAGAGAAAAATATAATAAAAGTTAATTTCCTGCAAATGTTGCAGTTTTTATAGCAAGTTTCATGCTATTCTGCTCATGTTGCCATGGTGTGGAGAGAAATGCTTCCTGTAATTGTACCCATTTTGCCATGACTTATGACATGTTAATGATATCTGAATGAGAATGACTAACAAAATCAATGGGGGCCCCTTGGAGGTCAGGGCCCCTGGAGGTCAGGGCCCTTGGAGGTCAGGGCCCCTGGAGGTCAGGGCCCTTGGAGGTCAGGGCCCCTGGAGGTCAGGGCCCTTGGAGGTCAGGGCCCTTGGAGGTCAGGCCCCTTGGAGGTCAGGCCCCTTGGAGGTCAGGGCCCCTGGAGGTCAGGGCCCTTGGAGGTCAGGGCCCTTGGAGGTCAGGGCCCCTGGAGGTCAGGGCCCCTGGACACGTGCCCTGTGCGTCCGGTCGGTATTTGGCCATGATTACTACCAGTTTAGATAACTGGCTGGACTAACTTACCAATCAGAAAATGGTTAGCTGACATGGCTAATTGAGTGACTGTCAGTGACGGACAAAACAAGAGACAAACTGCTGATGCACAAACACGTTTCTAAATGGCACCTTGATGTGTTCCACTATTCTAACTCTCAGTAAGTTGAGTCCCCCCGACTGAGGTCCTAAATAAATAAAAATATACTTATGCCTGGAAAGGGCCCTGGTCAAAATGAGTGCAATATATAGGGACATATCCAGAGGAACACAGTGCCAGTTTACCCATGAGATGGCATGGGTTTTAGAGACCCATACAGGTCGAGGTAGTGTCAGCCCTGACAACAAGGTTGGCAGACCCGTTGAAAGTCAAAAGTGAATCAGTGTAATACATTTATTTAAAAAATCTGGCATTCAATGTTAATTCAAAGATTGTTGGGTGCAGCTGCTATTGTTTTGTATTGCGTTAAACAAAAAAAGTGTTAAACAAATCAAAATATATTTTATAATCGAGATTCTTCAAATAGCCACCCTTTGCCTTGATGACTGCTTAATGTCTTAAAGTAATGATGGATTGTCATTTCTCTTTGCTTATTTGAGCTGTTCTTGCCATAATATGGACTTGGTCTTTTACCAAATAGGGCTATCTTCTGTATACCACCCCTACCTTGTCACAACACAACTGATTAGCTCAAACGCATTAAGAAGGAAATAAATTCCACAAATTAACTTTTAAGAAGGCACACCTGTTAATTGAAATGCATTCCAGGTGACTACCTCAGGACACTGGTTGAGAGAATGTCAAGAGTGTGCAACGCTGTCATCAAGGCAAAGGGTGGCTATTTGAATAATCTCAACTATAAAATGTATGTTGATATGTTTTACACTTTTTTGGTTTCTACATGATTCCATATGTGTTATTTCATAGTTTTGATGTCTTCACTATTATTCTACAATGTAGAAAATAGTAAAAATAAAGAAAAACCCTTGAGTGAGTAGGTGTGTCCAAACCTTTGACTGGTAGTGTATATACACAGCATCATCTAGTATGGGACATTAGTTAGTTTTGATTAGTGCTTTATTTGACCCTGAATGTGTCCCAAATAGCACCCTTTTCCCTTTATAGTGCACTACTTTTCATCAGGGCCGATAGGGCTCTGGTCTAAAGTAGTGCACTACAGAGGGAATAGGGTGCGATTTGTGCACTAAAAATAATTTTCTGGGAATAGCTTGGATTGGCTCCAGGTCATGTGGTCTGCCTTGCCAGTTTTCTTCAACAAAACCAGTTATTCTTCAGGAAAGGAGCGTAAACTGAATTATTGACACCATGGTTACGTCCCAAACACACCCTATTTCCTACATGTAGTGCACTACTTTTCACCAGAGCCCTATGAGTCCTGATGAAAAGTAGTGCACTATATAGTGAATAGGGTGTCATTTGGGACACACACCATAATACCCCTTAAGTACATTCTGGAGCACACAGCCAGCCAATGGCCATATAATGTAGAAACTGAATGAGCAGTGTTACATTTAAGTCATTTAGCAGACGCTCTTATCCAGAGCCACTTACAGTTTTAGTGAGTGCCTACCTTTGTCCACCATGAGATTTAAATCGGATGTTTAATCCATATTTCACCACTGGATTAACGGTAAACATGGAAATGGTCTGTAGCACGCTGGGAAAGTGACTGCTTTCTTCTCCTTACTTCCTGGATACAGTCCCATACTGTTATTGAACAGACTTTTCATTTGTTTTTTGCGCTTGAAGACCATATAAAAAACCCAGCATAAAGTTGATCCGGAATTTGCCACACATTCCCAGCGTATAGTGACGGCCTAGTTATTTCTCCAATCCTAACTCTTATTTGGTGGTTGTCGTGGTGAATACACAGCTGGCGTGGTGGTTACCTGGACTGGTTTATTTGGTGGTTGTCGTGGTGAATACACAGCTGGCGTGGTGGTTACCTGGACTGGTTTATTTGGTGGTTGTCGTGGTGAATACACAGCTGGCGTGGTGGTTACCTGGACTGGTTTATTTGGTGGTTGTCGTGGTGAATACACAGCTGGCGTGGTGGTTACCTGGACTGGTTTATTTGGTGGTTGTCGTGGTGAATACACAGCTGGCGTGGTGGTTACCTGGACTGGTTTATTTGGTGGTTGTCGTGGTGAATACACAGCTGGAGTGGTGGTTACCTGGACTGGTTTATTTGGTGGTTGTCGTGGTGGTTACCTGGACTGGTTTATTTGGTGGTTGTCGTGGTGAATACACAGCTGGCGTGGTGGTTACCTGGACTGGTTTATTTGGTGGTTGTCGTGGTGAATACACAGCTGGCGTGGTGGTTACCTGGACTGGTTTATTTGGTGGTTGTTGTGGTGAATACACAGCTGGCGTGGTGGTTACCTGGACTGGTTTATTTGGTGGTTGTTGTGGTGAATACACAGCTGGCGTGGTGGTTACCTGGACTGGTTTATTTGGTGGTTGTCGTGGTGAATACACAGCTGGCGTGGTGGTTACCTGGACTGGTTTATTTGGTGGTTGTCGTGGTGGTTACCTGGACTGGTTTATTTGGTGGTTGTCGTGGTGAATACACAGCTGGCGTGGTGGTTACCTGGACTGGTTTATTTGGTGGTTGTCGTGGTGAATACACAGCTGGCATGGTGGTTACCTGGACTGGTTTATTTGGTGGTTGTCGTGGTGGTTACCTGGACTGGTTTATTTGGTGGTTGTCGTGGTGAATACACAGCTGGCGTGGTGGTTACCTGGACTGGTTTATTTGGTGGTTGTTGTGGTGAATACACAGCTGGCGTGGTGGTTACCTGGACTGGTTTATTTGGTGGTTGTTGTGGTGAATACACAGCTGGCGTGGTGGTTACCTGGACTGGTTTATTTGGTGGTTGTCGTGGTGAATACACAGCTGGCGCGGTGGTTACCTGGACTGGTTTATTTGGTGGTTGTCGTGGTGAATACACAGCTGGGTTATTTAAAGGTTGTTATACTACTCTAGAATAGAACAGATTATAGGGTTATCACAAAACCAGTATCGCGATACTCTGAGGTATCGTGGCAAGGAAAGACAACATGAAGAGGAAAACAGTCCTAATGTTGGAAACTAGCAGCCTGTTGTTACCCAGAATCACGTCTCTATTCCAAGCTATAGCACACTATGTTACATACACTAGCTTTCTAAAGGACCAAAGAGTTTAGTCTGTTTGGGTTTTCCTTGTTGCCATGGAACACCAGGTATCATAGAATCACCATACTGGTATCACGACAACCCAAGAACAGAACAGAATACCCGGTAGAATAGAACATTTACATTTACATTTAAGTCATTTAGCAGACGCTCTTATCCAGAGCGACTTACAAATTGGACAGAATACCCGGTAGAATAGAACAGAACATGTGGGAGAACTATGTAGCTAGCTATGAGTTGCCTAGGGACTAGGGATGCCTGATTATCAACCAGTACAGGGACCAATGGAGACTAGGGAGCCTGACAGACAGCACATACATTACCAACTAATACTACTCACCTGACAGACAGCCCATACAGTACCAACTAATACTACTCACCTGACAGACAGCACATACATTACCAACTAATACTACTCACCTGACAGACAGCCCATACAGTACCAACTAATACTACTCACCTGACATACAGCACATACATTACCAACTAATACTACTCACCTGACATACAGCACATACATTACCAACTAATACTACTCACCTGACAGACAGCACATACATTACCAACTAATACTACTCACCTGACAGACAGCCCATACAGTACCAACTAATACTACTCACCTGACATACAGCACATACATTACCAACTAATACTATTCACCTGACAGACAGCACATACAGTACCAACTAATACTACTCACCTGACAGACAGCACATACAGTACCAACTAATACTACTCACCTGACAGACAGCCCATACAGTACCAACTAATACTACTCACCTGACATACAGCACATACATTACCAACTAATACTACTCACCTGACATACAGCACATACATTACCAACTAATACTATTCACCTGACAGACAGCACATACAGTACCAACTAATACTACTCACCTGACAGACAGCACATACAGTGCCAACTAATACTACTCACCTGACAGACAGCCCATACAGTACCAACTAATACTACTCACCTGACATACATCACATACATTACCAACTAATACTACTCACCTGACATACAGCACATACATTACCAACTAATACTATTCACCTGACAGACAGCACATACAGTACCAACTAATACTACTCACCTGACAGACAGCACATACATTACCAACTAATACTATTCACCTGACAGACAGCACATACAGTACCAACTAATACTACTCACCTGACAGACAGCACATACATTACAAACTAATACTATTCACCTGACAGACAGCACATACAGTACCAACTAATACTACTCACCTGACAGACAGCACATACATTACCAACTAATACTACTCACCTGACAGACAGCACATACATTACCAACTAATACTACTCACCTGACAGACAGCCCATACAGTACCAACTAATACTACTCACCTGACAGACAGCACATACATTACCAACTAATACTATTCACCTGACAGACAGCACATACATTACCAACTAATACTACTCACCTGACAGACAGCACATACATTACCAACTAATACTATTCACCTGACAGACAGCACATACATTACCAACTAATACTATTCACCTGACAGACAGCACATACATTACCAACTAATACTACTCACCTGACAGACAGCACATACAGTACCAACTAATACTACTCACCTGACAGACAGGGTAGGTGTGGACCAGTGCTTCCTTGGCTGCAGTCTTCTGGTTCTCAGCTGCTCCCTTCTTTTTAGCAGCCGCCACCTTGGCATCAGTCAACTAGTTGTAGCATGCGGTACACATCTTTACCATCTAAATGAATGGGAGACAGCTCCAGGTCTGGATGGCAGGAGTGTGTATAAGCCCTTGTCCCAGCCCAGCTCATACCTGATTCCTATCCTATCGCCGTGATTCATTATGTTGATTAAGTCAGGTGTTGCGCTGGGACAAAACCCTGCACACACTCCTGCTCTTCAGGACTTCCTGCAATGACTGAAACCGACCAAAGCAGGAGAACAGTGTTCCAGGTTGAAACAGCTGACCTAGTTGAGAGGTGATGACTCAGAACAGTGTTCCAGGTTGAAACAGCTGACCTAGTTGAGAGGTGATAAGACTCAGAACAGTGTTCCAGGTTGAAACAGCTGACCTAGTTGAGAGGTGATAAGACTCAGAACAGTGTTCCAGGTTGAAACAGCTGACCTAGTTGAGAGGTGATAAGACTCAGGCACACCCATTGGTTCTGGAATAGAGAAAGTGAAAATAAGGTTTCAATTGCTCTCCTTGAGTGACAGGGGGCAGGGCTTGCTGTGGGAAGTGCATGGGGAACCGGCCTGCAGGAGGACAGGGAGAGAGACGACCGGCCTGCAGGAGGACAGGGAGAGAGACGACCGGCCTGCAGGAGGACAGGGAGAGAGACGACCGGCCTGCAGGAGGACAGGGAGAGAGACGACCGGCCTGCAGGAGGACAGGGAGAGAGACGACCGGCCTGCAGGAGGACAGGGAGAGAGACGACTCAAGTAGCAAACGGAGTTAAACTATAAAGATAATGGACATTACACGCCAGAGAGGCATTAACAAACCAAACATAAAAATAAACGGTCTGTGCATCAATGTACGGTATATATTTTACAACAATTATAACTGTAACTTCTAAAGTGGAAGTTGGGAGAGTTATAATTGAGTGTTTCAGTGAAACGTAAGTGAGGGAGGCCCCGCTCTCTCCTTTCCCAGATGTTTAGTTCATTTCATTCCGATCTCCTTTGCATAATTGTAGCCTTTTTCTGTAGCCTGTCAACTATGTGTCTGTCTATCCCTGTTCTCTCCTCTCCGCTATACAAACTCCTCACACCGCGTGGCTGCTGCCACTCTAACCTGGTGGTCCCTGCGCGCACGACCCACGTGGAGTTCCAGGTCTCCGGCAGCCTCTGGAACTGCCGTTCTGCGGCCAACAAGGCAGAGTTCATCTCAGCCTATGCTACCCTCCAGTCCCCCGACTTCTTGGCGCTGACGGAAACATGGATTACCACAGAAAACACTGCTACTCCTACTGCTCTCTCCTCGTCTGACCATGTGTTCTCGCATACCCCGAGAGCATCTGGTCAGCGGGGTGGTGGCACAGGAATCCTCATCTCTCCCAAGTGGTCATTCTCCTCATTTGAATTCCATGCTGTCACAGTCACTAGCACATTCAAGCTTAACATCCTTGTCATTTATCGCCCTCCAGGTTCCAATGGAAAGTTCATCAATGAGCTTGACGCCTTGATGAGTTCCTTTCCTGAGGATGGCTCACCCCTCACAGTTCTGGGTGACTTTAACCTCCCTACGTCTGCCTTTGACTAATTTCTCTCTGCCTCCTTCTTTCCACTCCGTTCCTCTTTTGACCTCACCCTCTCACCGTCCCCCCCTACTCACAAGGCAGGCAATACGCTTGACCTCATCTTTACTAGATGCTGTTCTTCTACTAATCTCACTGCAACTCCCCTCCATGTCTCCGACCACTACTTTGTATCCTTTTCTCTCTCGCTCTCCTCCAACACTACTTACTCTGCCCCTACTCAGATGGTAATGCGCAGTCGCAACCTTCGCTCTCTCTCTCCCGCTACTCTCTCCTCTTCCATCCTATCATCTCTTCCCTCTGCTAAATCCTTCTCCCTCCGATCTCCTGATTCTGCCTCCTCAACCCTCCTCTCCTCCCTTTCTGCATATGTTGACTCTCTATGTCCCCTATCCTCCCGGCCGGCTCGGTCCTCCCCTCCTGCTTCGTGGCTTGATGACTCATTGCGAGCTCACAGAAGAGGGCTCCGAGCAGCCGAGCGGAAATGGAGGAAAACTAGACTCCCTGCCGACCTGGCATCTTTTCACTCCCTCCTCTCTACATTCTCTTCCTTTGTTTCCGCTGCTAAAGCCACTTTCTACCACTCTAAATTTCAAGCCTCTGCCTCTAACCCTAGGAAGCTCTTTGCCACCTTCTCCTCCCTGCTGAATCCCCCCCCCCCCTCCTCTCTCTCTGTGGATGACTTTGTCAACCATTTTGAAAAGAAGGTTGACGACATCCAATCCTCATTTATTAAGTCAAATGACACCGCTGATCCTGCTCACACTGCCCTACCCTATGCTTTGACTTCTTTCTCCCCTCTCTCTCCAGATGAAATCTTGCGACTTGTGACGGCCGGCCGCCCAACAACCTGCCCGCTTGACCCTATCCCCTCCTCTCTTCTCCAGACCATTTCCGGAGACCTTCTCCCTTACCTCACCTCGCTCATCAACTCATCCTTGACCGCTGGCCATGTCCCTTCCGTCTTCAAGAGAGCGAGAGTTGCACCCCTCCTCAAAAAACCTACACTCAATCCCTCCGATGTCAACAACTACAGACCAGTATCCCTTCTTTCTTTTCTCTCCAAAACTCTTGAGCGTGCCGTCTTTAGCCAACTCTCTTGTTAACTCTCTCAGAATGACCTTCAGTCTTGAAACCTGACTGGTTTGGATCAAGGTCATTCAACTGTGGTCCTCTGTAGCTCAGCTGGTAGAGCACGGTGCTTGTAACGCCAAGGTAGTGGGTTCGATCCCCGGGACCACCCATACACAAAAAAAAAAAAAGATGTATGCACGCATGACTGTAAGTCGCTTTGGATAAAAGCGTCTGCTAAATGGCGTATTATTATTATTATAACTCTGACTGCTCTTCTCTGTGTCACGGAGGCTCTCTGCACTGCTAAAGCTAACTCTCTCTCCTCTGCTCTTATCCTTCTAGACCTATCTGCTGCCTTTGATACTGTGAACCATCAGATCCTCCTCTCCACCCTCTCCAAGTTGGGCATCTCCAGCGCTGCTCACTCTTGGATTGCGTCCTCCCTGACAGGTCGCTCCTACCAGGTGGCGTGGCGAGAATCTGTCTCCGCACCACGTACTCTCACCACTGGTGTCCCCCAGGGCTCAGTTCTAGGCCCTCTCCTATTCTCGCTATACACCAAGTCACTTGGCTCTGTCATATCCTCACATGGACTCTCCTATCATTGCTACGCAGACGACACACAATTAATTTTCTCCTTTCCCCCTTCTGATAACCAGGTGGCGAATCGCATCTCTGCATGTCTGGCAGACATATCAGTGTGGATGTCGGATCACCACCTCAAGCTGAACCTCGGCAAGACGGAGATGCTCTTCCTCCCGGGGAAGGACTGCCCGTTCCATGATCTCGCCATCACGGTTGACAATTCCAGAGTGCAAAGAACCTTGGCGTGACCCTGGACAACACCCTGTCGTTCTCCGCTAACATCAAAGCGGTGACCCAATCCTGCAGGTTCATGCTCTACAACATTCGGAGAGTAAGACCCTGCCTTACACAGGAAGCGGCACAGGTCCTAATCCAGGCACTCGTCATCTCCCGTCTGGATTACTGCAACGCGCTGTTGGCTGGGCTCCCTGCCTGTGCCATTAAACCCCTACAACTTATCCAGAACGCTGCAGCCCGTCTGGTGTTCAACCTTCCCAAGTTCTCTCACGTCACCCCGCTCCTCCGCACACTCCACTGGCTTCCAGTTGAAGCTTGCATCTACTACAAGACCATGTTGCTTGCCTACGGAGCTGTGAGGGGAACGGCACCTCCGTACCTTCAGGCTCTGATCAGTCCCTACACCCAAACGAGGGCACTACGTTCATCCACCTCTGGCCTGCTAGCCCCCCTACCTCTGCGGAAGCACAGTTCCCGCTCAGCCCAGTCAAAGCTATTCGCTGCTCTGGCACCCCAATGGTGGAACAAGCTCCCCCACGACGCCAGGACAGCGGAGTCACTGACCACCTTCCGGAGACACTTGAAACCCCACCTCTTTAAGGAATACCTGGAATAGTATAAATTAATCCTTCTGGCTATCATAAGTTGTAAGTCGCTCTGGATAAGTGACGTAAATGTAGAAAATAGTAAAAAATAAAGAAAAACCCTAGAATGAGTAAGTGTGTCCAAACTTTTGACTGGTAGTTTACATCATTAACCAGCTGCTGTGTGTCTGTGTCTCCCCTCCAGCTGAACTACCTCCCCCCTACACAGCCATTGCCAGTCCCGACCCAGGGGGGGTACCCGTCATCAACTGCCGTGTGTGCCAGTCTCTCATTAACCTGGATGGCAAGCTGCAGCAGCACGTGGTGAAGTGTACTGTGTGCAACGAGGCCACGGTAAGACTCTCCTGTGTGTGTGTGTGTGTGTGTGTGTGTGTGTGTGTAAGACTCACCATGGCATGCAGACTACTACAGGGCTGGGCAACTGGCGGACCTTTTTTGTAGGCCCACGGATCCATTTTATTTTGGGGAACTCACTCTGGGTCTCGACACAAGATGACCATTTAGAAATGTGTTTGTGCATCAGCAGTTTGTCTCTTGTTTTGTCCGTCACTGACAGTCACTCAATTAGCCATGTCAGCTAACAACTTTTAGACTAGCGGACAGTTATCTAAACTAGTTGTCATGTTTGCGTTGATTTTGTTATTCACTCTCAGATACACTACATGACCAAAAGTATGTGGACACATGCTCGTCTAACATCTCGTTCCAAAATCATGGACATTAATCTGGAGTTGGTCCCCCCTTTGCTGCTATAACAGCCTCCCCTCTTCTGGGAAGGCTTTCCACTAGATGTTGGAACATTTGCTGCGGGGACTTGCTTCCATTCAGCCACAAGAGCATTAGTGAGGTCGTGCACTGATGTTGGGCGATTAGGCCTGGCTCGCAGTCGGCGTTCCAATTCATCCCAAAGGTGTTCGATGGGGTTGAGGTCAGGGCTCTGTGCAGGCCAGTCAAGTTCTTCCACACCAATCTCGACAATCCATTTCTGTACAGACCTCACTTTGTGCACAGGGGCATTGTCATGCTGAAACAGGAAAGGGCCTTCCAAAAACTGTTGCCACAAAGTTGGAAGCACAGGATCGTCTAGAATGTGATTGTATGCTGTAGTGTTAAGATTTCCCTTCACTGGAACTAAGGGGCCTAGCCTGAACCATGAAAAACAGCCCCAGACCATTATTCCTCCTCCACCAAATTTTACAGTTGGCACTATGCATTGGGGCAGGTAGCGTTCTCCTGTCATCCGCCAAACCTAGATTCGTCCATTGGACTCCCAGATGGTGAAGCGTGATTCATCACTCCAGAGAACGCTTTTCCACTGCTCTAGAGTCCAATGGCGGCGAACTTTGTACCACTCCAGCCAGATTAGTTCAGATAGTTATCTTTCTCTCATCTCTCATCTCTCTACTCTCTCTCTCTCTCTCTCTCTCTCTCTCTCTCTCTCTCTCTCTCTCTCTCTCTCTCTCTCTCTCTCTCTCTCTCTCTCTCTCTCTCTCTCTCTCTCTCTCTCTCTCTCTCTCTCTCTCTCTACAACAGTCCCACAGTCCCTACAGTCCCTACAGTACCACAGTACCACAGTCCCTACAGTCCCACAGTCCCTACAGTCCCTACAGTACAACAGTACCACAGTCCCACAGTCCCTACAGTCCCACAGTCCCTACAGTCCCTACAGTCCCACAGTCCCTACAGTACCACAGTCCCTACAGTCCCACAGTCCCTACAGTACCACAGTCCCTACAGTCCCTACAGTACCACAGTCCCTACAGTCCCTACAGTCCCTACAGTACCACAGTCCCTACAGTCCCACAGTCCCTACAGTACCACAGTCCCTACAGTCCCTACAGTCCCACAGTCCCTACAGTCCCTACAGTACCACAGTCCCTACAGTCCCTACAGTCCCACAGTCCCACAGTCCCTACAGTCCCTACAGTACCACAGTCCCTACAGTCCCTACAGTACCACAGTCCCTACAGTCCCTACAGTCCCTACAGTCCCACAGTCCCTACAGTCCCTACAGTACCTACAGTCCCTACAGTCCCTACAGTCCCACAGTCCCTACAGTCCCTACAGTCCCTACAGTACCACAGTCCCACAGTCCCACAGTCCCCACAGTCCCTACAGTACCACAGTCCCACAGTCCCTACAGTCCCTACAGTCCCTACAGTACCACAGTCCCACAGTCCCTACAGTCCCTACAGTCCCACAGTACCACAGTCCCTACAGTACCACAGTCCCTACAGTCCCTACAATCCCACAGTACCACAGTCCCTACAGTACCACAGTCACACAGTCACACAGTCCCACAGTCCCTACAGTACCACAGTACCACAGTACCATAGTCCCACAGTCCCACAGTCCCTACAGTCCCTACAGTACCACAGTCCCACAGTCCCCATAGTACCACAGTCCCACAGTCCCACAGTCCCTACAGTCCCTACAGTACCACAGTCCCTACAGTCCCTACAGTACCACAGTCCCTACAGTACAACAGTCCCACAGTCCCTACAGTCCCTACAGTCCCACAGTCCCTACAGTCCCTACAGTACCACAGTCCCACAGTCCCTACAGTACCACAGTTCCACAGTCCCACAGTCCCTACAGTCCCTACAGTCCCACAGTCCCACAGTCCCTACAGTCCCTACAGTCCCACAGTCCCACAGTCCCTACAGTACCACAGTACCACAGTCCCACAGTACCACAGTCCCTACAGTCCTACAGTCCCTACAGTCCTACAGTCCCTACAGTCCCTACCGTCCCACAGTCCCACAGTCACTACATTCCCTACAGTCCCTACAGTCCCACAGTCCCACAGTCCCTACAGTCCCTACAGTCCCTACAGTCCTACAGTCCCTACAGTCCCACAGTCCCACAGTCCCTACAGTCCCTACAGTCCCACAGTACCACAGTCCCTACAGTCCCACAGTCCTACAGTCCCTACAGTCCCTACAGTACCACAGTCCCTACAGTCCCTACAGTACCACAGTACCACAGTCCCACACTCCCCACAGTACCACAGTCCCACAGTCCCACAGTCCCTACAGTACAACAGTCCCACAGTCCCTACAGTCCCTACAGTACCACAGTCCCACACTCCCCACAGTACCACAGTCCCACAGTCCCACAGTCCCTACAGTACAACAGTCCCACAGTCCCTACAGTACCACAGTCCCTACAGTCCCACAGTCCCACAGTCCCACAGTACCACAGTCCCTACAGTACCACAGTCCCTACAGTCCCTACAATCCCACAGTACCACAGTCCCTACAGTACCACAGTCACACAGTCACACAGTCCCACAGTCCCTACAGTCCCACAGTCCCTACCGTCCCTACAGTACCACAGTCCCACAGTCCCTACAGTCCCTACAGTCCCACAGTACCACAGTCCCACAGTCCCACAGTCCCTACAGTACCACAGTCCCACAGTCCATACAGTCCCTACAGTCCCACAGTCCCTACAGTCCTTACAGTCCCTACAGTCCCTACAGTCCCACAGTCCCACAGTACCACAGTCCCACAGTCCCTACAGTCCCTACAGTCCCTACAGTACCACAGTCCCACAGTCCCTACAGTCCCACAGTCCCACATTCCCTACAGTCCCTACAGTACCACAGTACCACAGTCCCTACAGTCCCACAGTACCACAGTCCCACAGTCCCACAGTACCACAGTCCCTACAGTCCCACAGTACCACAGAACCACAGTCCCTACAGTCCCACAGTACCACAGTCCCACAGTCCCTACAGTCCCACAGTACCACAGTCCCACAGTCCCTACAGTCCCTACAGTACCACAGTCCCACAGTACCACAGTCCCACAGTACCACAGTCCCACAGTCCCTACAGTCCCTACAGTCCCACAGTCCCTACAGTCCCACAGTACCACAGTCCCTACAGTACCACAGTCCCACAGTACCACAGTCCCACAATCCCTACAGTCCCACAGTACCACAGTCCCACAGTACCACAGTCCCACAATCCCTACAGTCCCACAGTCCCACAGTACCACAGTCCCTACAGTACCACAGTCCCACAATCCCTACAGTCCCACAGTCCCTACAGTCCCACAGTCCCTACAGTACCACAGTCCCACAGTCCCACAGTCCCTACAGTACCACAGTACCACAGTCCCTACAGTCCCACAGTCCCACAGTCCCACAGTACCACAGTCCCACAGTACCACAGTCCCACAGTACCACAGTCCCACAGTCCCTACAGTCCCTACAGTACCACAGTCCCACAGTACCACAGTCCCACAGTCCCACAGTCCCTACAGTCCCTACAGTACCACAGTCCCTACAGTCCCACAGTACCACAGTACCACAGTACCATATGTCTA
The DNA here is from genome assembly GCA_031479575.1 of Coregonus ussuriensis. Taxonomy (NCBI): domain Eukaryota; kingdom Metazoa; phylum Chordata; class Actinopteri; order Salmoniformes; family Salmonidae; genus Coregonus; species Coregonus ussuriensis. The sequence goes on from CM062489.1 coordinate 1,646,905, forward strand.
AAAGCCAGTGTCCCTCAGTCGTCTCAGCTGAGAAGGATCAAACAGTCCGTCAGTCGATCCATGCGGGCCGGGGCTGACCTCTATAAGAGGGTATTAGTATCAGTCCTGTACTGCCGTGCCATGCTCTGTCTAGACTCAACCAGAAGGGGTTGATACATGCTCTGTCTAGACTCAACCAGAAGGGGTTGATACATGCTCTGTCTAGACTCAACCAGAAGGGGTTGATACATGCTCTGTCTAGACTCAACCAGAAGGGGTTGATACATGCTCTGTCTAGACTCAACCAGAAGGGGTTGATACATGCTCTGTCTAGACTCAACCAGAAGGGGTTGATACATGCTCTGTCTAGACTCAACCAGAAGGGGTTGATACATGCTCTGTCTAGACTCAACCAGAAGGGGTTGATACATGCTCTGTCTAGACTCAACCAGAAGGGGTTGATACACTTGAATCCATAGCCATGACTGGGCAGAATTTGGACTAATCAGAATGGGACTGGATGTGTCCCAAATGTATATGGCATTCCCCCTCAATAATGGCATGTATGGCACTGTTTTGGATGTCTTATGTATGATGGGACATACACTGCCTTCAGAAAGTATTCATACCCCTTGACTTATTCAACATGTTGTTGTGTTACAGCCTCAATTCAAAAAGGATTAAATATATTTTTTAAATCTCACCCATCTACACACAATACCCTATAATGACAAACATGTCTGTAGAAATGTTTGCAAATGTATTGAAAAATAATTACAGAAATATCTCACTGACTGTACATAACTATTCACACCCTGAGTCAATACTTTGTCTGCTAAATGGCATATTATTATTATTATTACTTTGTACTGTCGAAGCACCTTTGGCAGCGATTACAGCTGTGAGTCTTTCTGGCTAGGTCTCTAAGAGCTTTCCACCTGGATTATAAAACATCTGCCCGTTTACTCTTTTCTAAATGATTCAAGCTCAGTCAAGTTGGCTGTTGATCGTTGCTATACAACCATTTTCAGGTCTTGCCATAGATTTCAAGTTGGCTGTTGATCGTTGCTATACAACCATTTTCAGGTCTTGCCATAGATTTCAAGTAGATTTAAGTCAAAACTGTAACTTGGCCACTCAGGAACATTCACTGTCTTCTTGCTGAGCAACTCCAGTGTAGATGTGGCCTTGTGTTTTAGGTTATTGTCCTGCTGAAAGGTGGATTCATCACCCAGTGTCTGGTGGAAAGCAGACTGGACCAGGTTTTCCTCTAGGATTTTGCCTGTGCATAGCTCCATTCCGTTTCTTTTTTTCTTATCCTGAACAACTCCCCAGTCGTTAACGATTACAAGCATACCCATAACATGATGCAGCCACCAGTATGCTTGAAAATATGGAGAGTGGTACTCAGTATTGTGTTGCCCCGAACATAACACTTTGATTTCAGGACAAAAAGTGAATTGATTTGGCAAATGTTTTGCAGTATTAATTTAGATCCTAGTTGCAAACAGGATGCATGTTTTGGAATATATATATTTTTTTATGTTCAGACTTCCTTCTTTTCACTCTGTCATTTAGGTTAGTATTGTGGAGTAACTACAATGTTGTTGATCCATCCCCAGTTTTCTCCTATCACAGCCATTAAACTCTGTAACTGTTTTAAAGTCACCATTGGCCTCATGGTGAAATCCCTGAGCGGTTTCCTTCCTCTCTGGAAACTGAGTTAGGAAGGACGCCTGTATCTTTGTAGTGACTGGGTGTATTGATACACCATCCAAAGTGGAATTAATAACTTCACTACATGTTTAATACAGGCAAAATACAACAAAATGTGGAAAAAGTCAAGGGGTGAATATTTTCTGAAGGCACTGTAGATACAGCAGCTGTGTATATTCAATGACATTTGGTGTGAAGGCCTCCATTTGGTGTGAAGGCCTCCATTTGGTGTGAAGGCCTCCATTTGGTGTGAAGGCCTCCATTTGGTGTGAAGGCCTCCATTTGGTGTGAAGTCCTCCGTTGGTCAAATTCTGAGCTTTGATGCAAACCAAATGTATTGTTGTAGTTTACATAAATGTTTATTTCAGTCATCCTTAAGGTTGTTTTCTTTCTTTCAGCCTATCAAAAACCCACCGACTGGGAAGAAGTATGTACGGTGTCCCTGCAACTGTCTTCTCATCTGCAAAGACTCATCTAGGAGGATAGGATGTCCCAGACCCAACTGGTAGGTGATAGGATGTCCCAGACCCAACTGGTAGGTGATAGGATGCCCCAGACCCAACTGGTAGGTGATAGGATGCCCCACCCCAGACCCAACTGGTAGGTGATAGGATGCCCCACCCCAGACCCAACTGGTAGGTGATAGGATGCCCCAGACCCAACTGGTAGGTGATAGGATGTCCCAGACCCAACTGGTAGGTGATAGGATGCCCCACCCCAGACCCAACTGGTAGGTGATAGGATGTCCCACCCCAGACCCAACTGGTAGGTGATAGGATGCCCCACCCCAGACCCAACTGGTAGGTGATAGGATGCCCCACCCCAGACCCAACTGGTAGGTGATAGGATGCCCCACCCCAGACCCAACTGGTAGGTGATAGGATGCCCCAGACCCAACTGGTAGGTGATAGGATGTCCCAGACCCAACTGGTAGGTGATAGGATGTCCCAGACCCAACTGGTAGGTGATAGGATGCCCCAGACCCAACTGGTAGGTGATAGGATGCCCCACCCCAGACCCAACTGGTAGGTGATAGGATGCCCCACCCCAGACCCAACTGGTAGGTGATAGGATGCCCCAGACCCAACTGGTAGGTGATAGGATGTCCCAGACCCAACTGGTAGGTGATAGGATGCCCCACCCCAGACCCAACTGGTAGGTGATAGGATGTCCCACCCCAGACCCAACTGATAGGTGATAGGATGCCCCACCCCAGACCCAACTGGTAGGTGATAGGATGCCCCACCCCAGACCCAACTGGTAGGTGATAGGATGCCCCACCCCAGACCCAACTGGTAGGTGATAGGATGCCCCACCCCAGACCCAACTGGTAGGGGATAGGATGCCCCACCCCAGACCCAACTGGTAGGTGATAGGATGCCCCACCCCAGACCCAACTGGTAGGTGATAGGATGTCCCACCCCAGACCCAACTGGTAGGTGATAGGATGCCCCACCCCAGACCCAACTGGTAGGTGATAGGATGCCCCAGACCCAACTGGTAGGTGATAGGATGCCCCACCCCAGACCCAACTGGTAGGTGATAGGATGTCCCAGACCCAACTGGTAGGTGATAGAAAGCCCCAGACCCAACTGGTAGGTGATAGGATGCCCCACCCCAGACCCAACTGGTAGGTGATAGGATGCCCCAGACCCAACTGGTAGGTGATAGGATGTCCCACCCCAGACCCAACTGGAAGGTGATAGGATGCCCCAGACCCAACTGGTAGGTGATAGGATGCCCCAGACCCAACTGGTAGGTGATAGGATGCCCCACCCCAGACCCAACTGGTAGGTGATAGGATGCCCCAGACCCAACTGGTAGGTGATAGGATGTCCCAGACCCAACTGGTAGGTGATAGGATGCCCCACCCCAGACCCAACTGGTAGGTGATAGGATGTCCCACCCCAGACCCAACTGGTAGGTGATAGGATGTCCCAGACCCAACTGGTAGGTGATAGGATGCGCCACCCCAGACCCAACTGGTAGGTGATAGGATGCCCCACCCCAGACCCAACTGGTAGGTGATAGGATGCCCCAGACCCAACTGGTAGGTGATAGGATGCCCCAGACCCAACTGGTAGGTGATAGGATGCCCCAGACCCAACTGGTAGGTGATAGGATGCCCCAGACCCAACTGGTAGGTGATAGGATGCCCCACCCCAGACCCAACTGGTAGGTGATAGGATGCCCCACCCCAGACCCAACTGGTAGGTGATAGGATGCCCCAGACCCAACTGGTAGGTGATAGGATGCCCCACCCCAGACCCAACTGGTAGGTGATAGGATGCCCCAGACCCAACTGGTAGGTGATAGGATGCCCCAGACCCAACTGGTAGGTGATAGGATGCCCCACCCCAGACCCAACTGGTAGGTGATAGGATGCCCCAGACCCAACTGGTAGGTGATAGGATGCCCCACCCCAGACCCAACTGGTAGGTGATAGGATGCCCCAGACCCAACTGGTAGGTGATAGGATGCCCCAGACCCAACTGGTAGGTGATAGGATGCCCCAGACCCAACTGGTAGGTGATAGGATGTCCCAGACCCAACTGGTAGGTGATAGGATGCCCCACCCCAGACCCAACTGGTAGGTGATAGGATGCCCCAGACCCAACTGGTAGGTGATTGGATGCCCCAGACCCAACTGGTAGGTGATAGGATGTCCCAGACCCAACTGGTAGGTGATAGGATGTCCCACCCCAGACCCAACTGGTAGGTGATAGGATGCCCCACCCCAGACCCAACTGGTAGGTGATAGGATGCCCCACCCCAGACCCAACTGGTAGGTGATAGGATGCCCCAGACCCAACTGGTAGGTGATAGGATGTCCCAGACCCAACTGGTAGGTGATAGGATGCCCCACCCGAGACCCAACTGGTAGGTGATAGGATGTCCCACCCCAGACCCAACTGGTAGGTGATAGGATGCCCCAGACCCAACTGGTAGGTGATAGGATGTCCCACCCCAGACCCAACTGGTAGGTGATACGATGCCCCAGACCCAACTGGTAGGTGATAGGATGCCCCAGACCCAACTGGTAGGTGATAGGATGCCCCACCCCAGACCCAACTGGTAGGTGATAGGATGCCCCAGACCCAACTGGTAGGTGATAGGATGCCCCACCCCAGACCCAACTGGTAGGTGATAGGATGCCCCATCCCAGACCCAACTGGTAGGTGATAGGATGCCCCACCCCAGACCCAACTGGTAGGTGATAGGATGCCCCAGACCCAACTGGTAGGTGATAGGATGCCCCAGACCCAACTGGTAGGTGATAGGATGTCCCACCCCAGACCCAACTGGTAGGTGATAGGATGCCCCAGACCCAACTGGTAGGTGATAGGATGCCCCAGACCCAACTGGTAGGTGATAGGATGTCCCACCCCAGACCCAACTGGTAGGTGATAGGATGCCCCACCCCAGACCCAACTGGTAGGTGATAGGATGCCCCAGACCCAACTGGTAGGTGATATGATGTCCCACCCCAGACCCAACTGGTAGGTGATAGGATGTCCCAGACCCAACTGGTAGGTGATAGGATGCCCCAGACCCAACTGGTAGGTGATAGGATGCCCCAGACCCAACTGGTAGGTGATAGGATGTCCCACCCCAGACCCAACTGGTAGGTGATAGGATGCCCCACCCCAGACCCAATTGGTAGGTGATAGGATGCCCCACCCCAGACCCAACTGGTAGGTGATAGGATGCCCCACCCCAGATCCAACTGGTAGGTGATAGGATGCCCCACCCCAGACCCAACTGGTAGGTGATAGGATGTCCCAGACCCAACTGGTAGGTGATAGGATGTCCCACCCCAGACCCAACTGGTAGGTGATAGGATGCCCCAGACCCAACTGGTAGGTGATAGGATGCCCCAGACCCAACTGGTAGGTGATAGGATGCCCCAGACCCAACTGGTAGGTGATAGGATGTCCCAGACCCAACTGGTAGGTGATAGGATGTCCCAGACCCAACTGGTAGGTGATAGGATGCCCCAGACCCAACTGGTAGGTGATAGGATGCCCCAGACCCAACTGGTAGGTGATAGGATGTCCCAGACCCAACTGGTAGGTGATAGGATGCCCCAGACCCAACTGGTAGGTGATAGGATGCCCCAGACCCAACTGGTAGGTGATAGGATGTCCCAGACCCAACTGGTAGGTGATAGGATGCCCCAGACCCAACTGGTAGGTGATAGGATGCCCCAGACCCAACTGGTAGGTGATAGGATGCCCCAGACCCAACTGGTAGGTAATAGGATGTCCCACCCCAGACCCAACTGGTAGGTGATAGGATGCCCCAGACCCAACTGGTAGGTGATAGGATGCCCCACCCCAGACCCAACTGGTAGGTGATAGGATGCCCCAGACCCAACTGGTAGGTGATAGGGTGCCCCACCCCAGACCCAACTGGTAGGTGATAGGATGCCCCAGACCCAACTGGTAGGTGATAGGATGCCCCACCCCAGACCCAACTGGTAGGTGATAGGATGTCCCAGACCCAACTGGTAGGTGATAGGATGCCCCAGACCCAACTGGTAGGTGATAGGATGCCCCAGACCCAACTGGTAGGTGATAGGATGCCCCACCCCAGACCCAACTGGTAGGTGATAGGATGCCCCAGACCCAACTGGTAGGTGATAGGATGTCCCAGACCCAACTGGTAGGTGATAGGATGCCCCAGACCCAACTGGTAGGTGATAGGATGCCCCAGACCCAACTGGTAGGTGATAGGATGCCCCACCCCAGACCCAACTGGTAGGTGATAGGATGTCCCAGACCCAACTGGTAGGTGATAGGATGCCCCAGACCCAACTGGTAGGTGATAGGATGCCCCACCCCAGACCCAACTGGTAGGTGATAGGATGCCCCAGACCCAACTGGTAGGTGATAGGATGCCCCACCCCAGACCCAACTGGTAGGTGATAGGATGCCCCACCCCAGACCCAACTGGTAGGTGATAGGATGCCCCACCCCAGACCCAACTGGTAGGTGATAGGATGCCCCAGACCCAACTGGTAGGTAATAGGGTGCCCCACCCCAGACCCAACTGGTAGGTGATAGGATGCCCCAGACCCAACTGTTAGGTGATAGGATGCCCCAGACCCAACTGGTAGGTGATAGGATGCCCCAGACCCAACTGGTAGGTGATAGGATGCCCCAGACCCAACTGGTAGGTGATAGGATGCCCCACCTCAGACCCAACTGGTAGGCGATAGGATGTCCCAGACCCAACTGGTAGGTGATAGGATGCCCCAGACACAACTGGTAGGTGATAGGATGCCCCAGACCCAACTGGTAGGTGATAGGATGCCCCACCCCAGACCCAACTGGTAGGTGATAGGATGCCCCGGACCCAACTGGTAGGTGATAGGATGTCCCACCCCAGACCCAACTGGTAGGTGATAGGATGCCCCAGACCCAACTGGTAGGTGATAGGATGCCCCAGACCCAACTGGTAGGTGATAGGATGCCCCGCCCCAGACCCAACTGGTAGGTGATAGGATGTCCCAGACCCAACTGGTAGGTGATAGGATGCCCCACCCCAGACCCAACTGGTAGGTGATAGGATGCCCCAGACCCAACTGGTAGGTGATAGGATGCCCCAGACCCAACTGGTAGGTGATAGGATGCCCCAGACCCAACTGGTAGGTGATAGGATGCCCCAGATCCAACTGGTAGGTGATAGGATGCCCCACCCCAGACCCAACTGGTAGGTGATAGGATGCCCCAGACCCAACTGGTAGGTGATAGAATGCCCCAGACCCAACTGGTAGGTGATAGGATGCCCCAGACCCAACTGGTAGGTGATAGGATGCCCCACCCCAGACCCAAATGGTAGGTGATAGGATGCCCCAGACCCAACTGGTAGGTGATAGGATGTCCCACCCCAGACCCAACTGGTAGGTGATAGGATGTCCCAGACCCAACTGGTAGGTGATAGGATGTCCCACCCCAGACCCAACTGGTAGGTGATAGGATGTCCCAGACCCATCTGGTAGGTGATAGGATGTCCCACCCCAGACCCAACTGGTAGGTGATACGATGCCCCAGACCCAACTGGTAGGTGATAGGATGTCCCAGACCCAACTGGTAGGTGATAGGATGCCCCAGACCCAACTGGTAGGTGATAGGATGCCCCACCCCAGACCCAACTGGTAGGTGATAGGATGTCCCAGACCCAACTGGTAGGTGATAGGATGCCCCAGACCCAACTGGTAGGTGATAGGATGCCCCAGACCCAACTGGTAGGTGATAGGATGCCCCAGACCCAACTGGTAGGTGATAGGATGCCCCACCCCAGACCCAACTGGTAGGTGATAGGATGTCCCAGACCCAACTGGTAGGTGATAGGATGCCACCCAGACCCAACTGGTAGGTGATAGGATGCCCCAGACCCAACTGGTAGGTGATAGGATGCCCCACCCCAGACCCAACTGGTAGGTGATAGATGCCCAGACCCAACTGGTAGGTGATAGGATGCCCCACCCCAGACCCAACTGGTAGGTGATAGGATGCCCCAGACCCAACTGGTAGGTGATAGGATGCCCCAGACCCAACTGGTAGGTGATAGGATGCCCCAGACCCAACTGGTAGGTGATAGGATGCCCCACCCCAGACCCAACTGGTAGGTGATAGGATGTCCCAGACCCAACTGGTAGGTGATAGGATGCCCCCCCAGACCCAACTGGTAGGTGATAGGATGCCCCAGACCCAACTGGTAGGTGATAGGATGCCCCAGACCCAACTGGTAGGTGATAGGATGCCCCCAGACCCAACTGGTAGGTGATAGGATGCCCCACCCCAGACCCAACTGGTAGGTGATAGGATGCCCCAGACCCAACTGGTAGGTGATAGAATGCCCCAGACCCAACTGGTAGGTGATAGGATGCCCCAGACCCAACTGGTAGGTGATAGGATGCCCCACCCCAGACCCAAATGGTAGGTGATAGGATGCCCCAGACCCAACTGGTAGGTGATAGGATGTCCCACCCCAGACCCAACTGGTAGGTGATAGGATGTCCCAGACCCAACTGGTAGGTGATAGGATGTCCCACCCCAGACCCAACTGGTAGGTGATAGGATGTCCCAGACCCATCTGGTAGGTGATAGGATGTCCCACCCCAGACCCAACTGGTAGGTGATACGATGCCCCAGACCCAACTGGTAGGTGATAGGATGTCCCAGACCCAACTGGTAGGTGATAGGATGCCCCAGACCCAACTGGTAGGTGATAGGATGCCCCACCCCAGACCCAACTGGTAGGTGATAGGATGTCCCAGACCCAACTGGTAGGTGATAGGATGCCCCAGACCCAACTGGTAGGTGATAGGATGCCCCACCCCAGACCCAACTGGTAGGTGATAGGATGTCCCAGACCCAACTGGTAGGTGATAGGATGCCCGAGACCCAACTGGTAGGTGATAGGATGCTCCACCCCAGACCCAACTGGTAGGTGATAGGATGCCCCAGACCCAACTGGTAGGTGATAGGATGCCCCACCCCAGACCCAACTGGTAGGTGATAGGATGCCCCACCCCAGACCCAACTGGTAGGTGATAGGATGCCCCAGACCCAACTGGTAGGTGATAGAATGCCCCAGACCCAACTGGTAGGTGATAGGATGCCCCAGACCCAACTGGTAGGTGATAGGATGCCCCACCCCAGACCCAAATGGTAGGTGATAGGATGCCCCAGACCCAACTGGTAGGTGATAGGATGTCCCACCCCAGACCCAACTGGTAGGTGATAGGATGTCCCAGACCCAACTGGTAGGTGATAGGATGTCCCACCCCAGACCCAACTGGTAGGTGATAGGATGTCCCACCCCAGACCCAACTGGTAGGTGATACGATGCCCCAGACCCAACTGGTAGGTGATAGGATGTCCCAGACCCAACTGGTAGGTGATAGGATGCCCCAGACCCAACTGGTAGGTGATAGGATGCCCCACCCCAGACCCAACTGGTAGGTGATAGGATGTCCCAGACCCAACTGGTAGGTGATAGGATGCCCCAGACCCAACTGGTAGGTGATAGGATGCCCCACCCCAGACCCAACTGGTAGGTGATAGGATGTCCCAGACCCAACTGGTAGGTGATAGGATGCCCGAGACCCAACTGGTAGGTGATAGGATGCTCCACCCCAGACCCAACTGGTAGGTGATAGGATGCCCCAGACCCAACTGGTAGGTGATAGGATGCCCCACCCCAGACCCAACTGGTAGGTGATAGGATGCCCCACCCCAGACCCAACTGGTAGGTGATAGGATGCCCCAGACCCAACTGGTAGGTGATAGAATGCCCCAGACCCAACTGGTAGGTGATAGGATGCCCCAGACCCAACTGGTAGGTGATAGGATGCCCCACCCCAGACCCAAATGGTAGGTGATAGGATGCCCCAGACCCAACTGGTAGGTGATAGGATGTCCCACCCCAGACCCAACTGGTAGGTGATAGGATGTCCCAGACCCAACTGGTAGGTGATAGGATGTCCCACCCCAGACCCAACTGGTAGGTGATAGGATGTCCCAGACCCATCTGGTAGGTGATAGGATGTCCCACCCCAGACCCAACTGGTAGGTGATACGATGCCCCAGACCCAACTGGTAGGTGATAGGATGTCCCAGACCCAACTGGTAGGTGATAGGATGCCCCAGACCCAACTGGTAGGTGATAGGATGCCCCACCCCAGACCCAACTGGTAGGTGATAGGATGTCCCAGACCCAACTGGTAGGTGATAGGATGCCCCAGACCCAACTGGTAGGTGATAGGATGCCCCACCCCAGACCCAACTGGTAGGTGATAGGATGCCCCAGACCCAACTGGTAGGTGATAGGATGCCCCAGACCCAACTGGTAGGTGATAGGATGCCCCACCCCAGACCCAACTGGTAGGTGATAGGATGCCCCACCCCAGACCCAACTGGTAGGTGATAGGATGCCCCACCCCAGACCCAACTGGTAGGTGATAGGATGCTCCACCCCAGACCCAACTGGTAGGTGATAGGATGCCCCAGACCCAACTGGTAGGTGATAGGATGCCCCACCCCAGACCCAACTGGTAGGTGATAGGATGCCCCACCCCAGACCCAACTGGTAGGTGATAGGATGCCCCAGACCCAACTGGTAGGTGATAGAATGCCCCAGACCCAACTGGTAGGTGATAGGATGCCCCAGACCCAACTGGTAGGTGATAGGATGCCCCACCCCAGACCCAAATGGTAGGTGATAGGATGCCCCAGACCCAACTGGTAGGTGATAGGATGTCCCACCCCAGACCCAACTGGTAGGTGATAGGATGTCCCAGACCCAACTGGTAGGTGATAGGATGTCCCACCCCAGACCCAACTGGTAGGTGATAGGATGTCCCAGACCCATCTGGTAGGTGATAGGATGTCCCACCCCAGACCCAACTGGTAGGTGATACGATGCCCCAGACCCAACTGGTAGGTGATAGGATGTCCCAGACCCAACTGGTAGGTGATAGGATGCCCCAGACCCAACTGGTAGGTGATAGGATGCCCCACCCCAGACCCAACTGGTAGGTGATAGGATGTCCCAGACCCAACTGGTAGGTGATAGGATGCCCCAGACCCAACTGGTAGGTGATAGGATGCCCCACCCCAGACCCAACTGGTAGGTGATAGGATGCCCCAGACCCAATTGGTAGGTGATAGGATGCCCCACCCCAGACCCAACTGGTAGGTGATAGGATGCCCCACCCCAGACCCAACTGGTAGGTGATAGGATGCCCCACCCCAGACCCAACTGGTAGGTGATAGGATGCCCCAGACCCAACTGGTAGGTGATGGGATGTCCCACCCCAGACCCAACTGGTAGGTGATAGGATGTCCCACCCCAGACCCAACTGGTAGGTGATAGGATGCCCCAGACCCAACTGGTAGGTGATAGGATGCCCCACCCCAGACCCAACTGGTAGGTGATAGGATGCCCCAGACCCAACTGGTAGGTGATAGGATGCCCCAGACCCAACTGGTAGGTGATAGGATGCCCCACCCCAGACCCAACTGGTAGGTGATAGGATGTCCCAGACCCAACTGGTAGGTGATAGGATGCCCCAGACCCAACTGGTAGGTGATAGGATGCCCCACCCCAGACCCAACTGGTAGGTGATAGGATGCCCCACCCCAGACCCAACTGGTAGGTGATAGGATGCCCCACCCCAGACCCAACTGGTAGGTGATAGGATGCTCCACCCCAGACCCAACTGGTAGGTGATAGGATGCCCCACCCCAGACCCAACTGGTAGGTGATAGGATGCCCCACCCCAGACCCAACTGGTAGGTGATAGGATGCCCCAGACCCAACTGGTAGGTGATAGGATGCCCCACCCCAGACCCAACTGGTAGGTGATAGGATGTCCCAGACCCAACTGGTAGGTGATAGGATGCCCCAGACCCAACTGGTAGGTGATAGGATGCCCCACCCCAGACCCAACTGGTAGGTGATAGGATGCCCCACCCCAGACCCAACTGGTAGGTGATAGGATGCCCCACCCCAGACCCAACTGGTAGGTGATAGGATGCTCCACCCCAGACCCAACTGGTAGGTGATAGGATGCCCCACCCCAGACCCAACTGGTAGGTGATAGGATGCCCCACCCCAGACCCAACTGGTAGGTGATAGGATGCCCCAGACCCAACTGGTAGGTGATAGGATGCCCCAGACCCAACTGGTAGGTGATAGGATGCCCCAGACCCAACTGGTAGGTGATAGGATGCCCCACCCCAGACCCAAATGGTAGGTGATAGGATGCCCCAGACCCAACTGGTAGGTGATAGGATGTCCCACCCCAGACACAACTGGTAGGTGATAGGATGTCCCCAGACCCAACTGGTAGGTGATAGGATGTCCCACCCCAGACCCAACTGGTAGGTGATAGGATGTCCCCAGACCCAACTGGTAGGTGATAGGATGTCCCACCCCAGACCCAACTGGTAGGTGATACGATGCCCCAGACCCAACTGGTAGGTGATAGGATGCCCCAGACCCAACTGGTAGGTGATAGGATGCCCCAGACCCAACTGGTAGGTGATAGGATGCCCCACCCCAGACCCAACTGGTAGGTGATAGGATGCCCCAGACCCAACTGGTAGGTGATAGGATGTCCCCACCCCAGACCCAACTGGTAGGTGATAGGATGCCCCAGACCCAACTGGTAGGTGATAGGATGCCCCCAGACCCAACTGGTAGGTGATAGGATGCCCCAGACCCAACTGGTAGGTGATAGGATGCCCCCCAGACCCAACTGGTAGGTGATAGGATGCCCCCAGACCCAACTGGTAGGTGATAGGATGCCCCAGACCCAACTGGTAGGTGATAGGATGCCCCAGACCCAACTGGTAGGTGATAGGATGCCCCAGACCCAACTGGTAGGTGATAGGATGCCCCACCCCCAGACCCAACTGGTAGGTGATAGGATGCCCCCAGACCCAACTGGTAGGTGATAGGATGCCCCAGACCCAACTGGTAGGTGATAGGATGCCCACCCCAGACCCAACTGGTAGGTGATAGGATGCCCCAGACCCAACTGGTAGGTGATAGGATGCCCCACCCCAGAACCCAACTGGTAGGTGATAGGATGCCCCAGACCCAACTGGTAGGTGATAGGATGTCCCAGACCCAACTGGTAGGTGATAGGATGCCCCAGACCCAACTGGTAGGTGATAGGATGCCCCACCCCAGACCCAACTGGTAGGTGATAGGATGCCCCACCCCAGACCCAACTGGTAGGTGATAGGATGCCCTACCCCAGACCCAACTGGTAGGTGATAGGATGCTCCACCCCAGACCCAACTGGTAGGTGATAGGATGCCCCAGACCCAACTGGTAGGTGATAGGATGCCCCACCCCAGACCCAACTGGTAGGTGATAGGATGCCCCACCCCAGACCCAACTGGTAGGTGATAGGATGCCCCAGACCCAACTGGTAGGTGATAGGAAGCCCCAGACCCAACTGGTAGGTGATAGGATACCCCAGACCCAACTGGTAGGTGATAGGATGCCCCACCCCAGACCCAAATGGTAGGTGATAGGATGCCCCAGACCCAACTGGTAGGTGATAGGATGTCCCACCCCAGACCCAACTGGTAGGTGATAGGATGTCCCAGACTCAACTGGTAGGTGATAGGATGTCCCACCCCAGACCCAACTGGTAGGTGATAGGATGTCCCAGACCCAACTGGTAGGTGATAGGATGTCCCACCCCAGACCCAACTGGTAGGTGATACGATGCCCCAGACCCAACTGGTAGGTGATAGGATGTCCCAGACCCAACTGGTAGGTGATAGGATGCCCCAGACCCAACTGGTAGGTGATAGGATGCCCCACCCCAGACCCAACTGGTAGGTGATAGGATGTCCCAGACCCAACTGGTAGGTGATAGGATGCCCCAGACCCAACTGGTAGGTGATAGGATGCCCACCCCAGACCCAACTGGTAGGTGATAGGATGCCCCAGACCCAACTGGTAGGTGATAGGATGCCCCACCCCAGACCCAACTGGTAGGTGATAGGATGCCCCACCCCAGACCCAACTGGTAGGTGATAGGATGCCCCACCCCAGACCCAACTGGTAGGTGATAGGATGCCCCAGACCCACCTGGTAGGTGATAGGATGTCCCACCCCAGACCCAACTGGTAGGTGATAGGATGTCCACCCCAGACCCAACTGGTAGGTGATAGGATGCCCCAGACCCAACTGGTAGGTGATAGGATGCCCCACCCCAGACCCAACTGGTAGGTGATAGGATGCCCCAGACCCAACTGGTAGGTGATAGGATGCCCCAGACCCAACTGGTAGGTGATAGGATGCCCCGCCCCAGACCCAACTGGTAGGTGATAGGATGTCCCAGACCCAACTGGTAGGTGATAGGATGCCCCAGACCCAACTGGTAGGTGATAGGATGCCCCACCCCAGACCCAACTGGTAGGTGATAGGATGCCCCAGACCCAACTGGTAGGTGATAGGATGCCCCGCTCCAGACCCAACTGGTAGGTGATAGGATGCCCCACCCCAGACCCAACTGGTAGGTGATAGGATGTCCCACCCCAGACCCAACTGGTAGGTGATAGGATGTCCCACCCCAGACCCAACTGATAGGTGATAGGATGCCCCAGACCCAACTGGTAGGTGATAGGATGTCCCAGACCCAACTGGTAGGTGATAGGATGCCCCAGACCCAACTGGTAGGTGATAGGATGCCCCACCCCAGACCCAACTGGTAGGTGATAGGATGCCCCACCCCAGACCCAACTGGTAGGTGATAGGATGCCCCAGACCCAACTGGTAGGTGATAGGATGTCCCAGACCCAACTGGTAGGTGATAGGATGCCCCAGACCCAACTGGTAGGTGATAGGATGCCCCAGACCCAACTGGTAGGTGATAGGATGCCCCACCCCAGACCTAACTGGTAGGTGATAGGATGTCCCACCCCAGACCCAACTGGTAGGTGATAGAATGCCCCACCCCAGACCCAACTGGTAGGTGATAGGATGCCCCACCCCAGACCCAACTGGTAGGTGATAGGATGTCCCAGACCCAACTGGTAGGTGATAGGATGCCCCAGACCCAACTGGTAGGTGATAGGATGCCCCAGACCCAACTGGTAGGTGATAGGATGCCCCACCCCAGACCCAACTGGTAGGTGATAGGATGCCCACCCCAGACCCAACTGGTAGGTGATAGGATGCCCCAGACCCAACTGGTAGGTGATAGGATGCCCCACCCCAGACCCAACTGGTAGGTGATAGGATGTCCCAGACCCAACTGGTAGGTGATAGGATGCCCCACCCCAGACCCAACTGGTAGGTGATAGGATGTCCCACCCCAGACCCAACTGGTAGGTGATACGATGCCCCACCCCAGACCCAACTGGTAGGTGATAGGATGCCCCAGACCCAACTGGTAGGTGATAGGATGTCCCACCCCAGACCCAACTGGTAGGTGATAGGATGTCCCACCCCAGACCCAACTGGTAGGTGATAGGATGTCCCAGACCCAACTGGTAGGTGATAGGATGTCCCACCCCAGACCCAACTGGTAGGTGATAGGATGTCCCACCCCAGACCCAACTGGTAGGTGATAGGATGCCCCAGACCCAACTGGTAGGTGATAGGATGCCCCACCCCAGACCCAACTGGTAGGTGATAGGATGCCCCAGACCCAACTGGTAGGTGATAGGATGTCCCACCCCAGACCCAACTGGTAGGTGATAGGATGCCCCAGACCCAACTGGTAGGTGATAGGATGCCCCAGACCCAACTGGTAGGTGATAGGATGTCCCACCCCAGACCCAACTGGTAGGTGATACGATGCCCCAGACCCAACTGGTAGGTGATAGGATGCCCCAGACCCAACTGGTAGGTGATAGGATGCCCCAGACCCAACTGGTAGGTGATAGGATGCCCCACCCCAGACCCAACTGGTAGGTGATAGGATGCCCCAGACCCAACTGGTAGGTGATAGGATGCCCCCAGACCCAACTGGTAGGTGATAGGATGCCCCACCCCAGACCCAACTGGTAGGTGATAGGATGCCCCAGACCCAACTGGTAGGTGATAGGATGCCCCACCCCAGACCCAACTGGTAGGTGATAGGATGCCCCAGACCCAACTGGTAGGTGATAGGATGCCCCCCAGACCCAACTGGTAGGTGATAGGATGCCCCAGACCCAACTGGTAGGTGATAGGATGCCCCAGACCCAACTGGTAGGTGATAGGATGCCCCACCCCAGACCCAACTGGTAGGTGATAGGATGTCCCACCCCAGACCCAACTGGTAGGTGATAGGATGCCCCAGACCCAACTGGTAGGTGATAGGATGCCCCACCCCAGACCCAACTGGTAGGTGATAGGATGCCCCAGACCCAACTGGTAGGTGATAGGATGCCCCAGACCCAACTGGTAGGTGATAGGATGCCCCAGACCCAACTGGTAGGTGATAGGATGCCCCACCCCAGACCCAACTGGTAGGTGATAGGATGCCCCACCCCAGACCCAACTGGGAGGTGATAGGATGTCCCACCCCAGACCCAACTGGTAGGTGATAGGATGCCCCAGACCCAACTGGTAGGTGATAGGATGCCCCACCCCAGACCCAACTGGTAGGTGATAGGATGCCCCAGACCCAACTGGTAGGTGATAGGATGCCCCGCCCCAGACCCAACTGGTAGGTGATAGGATGTCCCAGACCCAACTGGTAGGTGATCGGATGCCCCAGACCCAACTGGTAGGTGATAGGATGCCCCACCCCAGACCCAACTGGTAGGTGATAGGATGCCCCAGACCCAACTGGTAGGTGATAGGATGCCCCAGACCCAACTGGTAGGTGATAGGATGCCCCACCCCAGACCCAACTGGTAGGTGATAGGATGTCCCACCCCAGACCCAACTGGTAGGTGATAGGATGTCCCACCCCAGACCCAACTGATAGGTGATAGGATGCCCCAGACCCAACTGGTAGGTGATAGGATGTCCCAGACCCAACTGGTAGGTGATAGGATGCCCCAGACCCAACTGGTAGGTGATAGGATGCCCCACCCCAGACCCAACTGGTAGGTGATAGGATGCCCCACCCCAGACCCAACTGGTAGGTGATAGGATGCCCCAGACCCAACTGGTAGGTGATAGGATGTCCCAGACCCAACTGGTAGGTGATAGGATGCCCCACCCCAGACCCATCTGGTAGGTGATAGGATGCCCCAGACCCAACTGGTAGGTGATAGGATGTCCCACAACAGACCCAACTGGTAGGTGATAGGATGCCCCAGACCCAACTGGTAGGTGATAGGATGCCCCAGACCCAACTGGTAGGTGATAGGATGTCCCACCCAGACCCAACTGGTAGGTGATAGGATGCCCCAGACCCAACTGGTAGGTGATAGGATGCCCCCCAGACCCAACTGGTAGGTGATAGGATGCCCCAGACCCAACTGTAGGTGATAGGATGCCCCACCCCAGACCCAACTGGTAGGTGATAGGATGTCCCAGACCCAACTGGTAGGTGATAGGATGCCCCAGACCCAACTGGTAGGTGATAGGATGCCCCACCCCAGACCCAACTGGTAGGTGATAGGATGCCCCAGACCCAACTGGTAGGTGATAGGATGCCCCACCCCAGACCCAACTGGTAGGTGATAGGATGCCCCACCCCAGACCCAACTGGTAGGTGATAGGATGCCCACCCCAGACCCAACTGGTAGGTGATAGGATGCCCACCCAGACCCAACTGGTAGGTGATAGGATGCCCCAGACCCAACTGGTAGGTGATAGGATGTCCCCAGACCCAACTGGTAGGTGATAGGATGCCCCCCAGACCCAACTGGTAGGTGATAGGATGTCCCCACCCCAGACCCAACTGGTAGGTGATAGGATGCCCCAGACCCAACTGGTAGGTGATAGGATGCCCACCCCAGACCCAACTGGTAGGTGATAGGATGCCCCAGACCCAACTGGTAGGTGATAGGATGCCCCACCCCAGACCCAACTGGTAGGTGATAGGATGCCCCAGACCCAACTGGTAGGTGATAGGATGTCCCACCCCAGACCCAACTGGTAGGTGATAGGATGCCCCAGACCCAACTGGTAGGTGATAGGATGCCCCAGACCCAACTGGTAGGTGATAGGATGTCCCAGACCCAACTGGTAGGTGATAGGATGCCCCAGACCCAACTGGTAGGTGATAGGATGCCCCACCCCAGACCCAACTGGTAGGTGATAGGATGCCCCAGACCCAACTGGTAGGTGATAGGATGTCCCAGACCCAACTGGTAGGTGATAGGATGCCCCAGACCCAACTGGTAGGTGATAGGATGCCCCACCCCAGACCCAACTGGTAGGTGATAGGATGCCCCACCCCAGACCCAACTGGTAGGTGATAGGATGCCCCACCCCAGACCCAACTGGTAGGTGATAGGATGCTCCACCCCAGACCCAACTGGTAGGTGATAGGATGCCCCAGACCCAACTGGTAGGTGATAGGATGTCCCACCCCAGACCCAACTGGTAGGTGATAGGATGCCCCACCCCAGACCCAACTGGTAGGTGATAGGATGCCCCAGACCCAACTGGTAGGTGATAGGATGCCCCCAGACCCAACTGGTAGGTGATAGGATGCCCCAGACCCAACTGGTAGGTGATAGGATGCCCCACCCCAGACCCAAATGGTAGGTGATAGGATGCCCAGACCCAACTGGTAGTGATAGGCCCCAGACCCAACTGGTAGGTGATAGGATGCCCACCCCAGACCCAACTGGTAGGTGATAGGATGTCCCAGACCCAACTGGTAGGTGATAGGATGTCCCACCCCAGACCCAACTGGTAGGTGATAGGATGTCCCCAGACCCAACTGGTAGGTGATAGGATGTCCCACCCCAGACCCAACTGGTAGGTGATACGATGCCCCAGACCCAACTGGTAGGTGATAGGATGTCCCAGACCCAACTGGTAGGTGATAGGATGCCCCAGACCCAACTGGTAGGTGATAGGATGCCCCACCCCAGACCCAACTGGTAGGTGATAGGATGTCCCAGACCCAACTGGTAGGTGATAGGATGCCCCAGACCCAACTGGTAGGTGATAGGATGCCCCACCCCAGACCCAACTGGTAGGTGATAGGATGCCCCAGACCCAACTGGTAGGTGATAGGATGCCCCACCCCAGACCCAACTGGTAGGTGATAGGATGCCCCACCCCAGACCCAACTGGTAGGTGATAGGATGCCCCACCCCAGACCCAACTGGTAGGTGATAGGATGCCCCAGACCCAACTGGTAGGTGATAGGATGTCCCACCCCAGACCCAACTGGTAGGTGATAGGATGTCCCACCCCAGACCCAACTGGTAGGTGATAGGATGCCCCAGACCCAACTGGTAGGTGATAGGATGCCCCACCCCAGACCCAACTGGTAGGTGATAGGATGCCCCCAGACCCAACTGGTAGGTGATAGGATGCCCCAGACCCAACTGGTAGGTGATAGGATGCCCCGCCCAGACCCAACTGGTAGGTGATAGGATGTCCCAGACCCAACTGGTAGGTGATAGGATGCCCCAGACCCAACTGGTAGGTGATAGGATGCCCCACCCCAGACCCAACTGGTAGGTGATAGGATGCCCCAGACCCAACTGGTAGGTGATAGGATGCCCCTCCCAGACCCAACTGGTAGGTGATAGGATGCCCCACCCCAGACCCAACTGGTAGGTGATAGGATGTCCCCACCCCAGACCCAACTGGTAGGTGATAGGATGTCCCACCCAGACCCAACTGGTAGGTGATAGGATGCCCCAGACCCAACTGGTAGGTGATAGGATGTCCCCAGACCCAACTGGTAGGTGATAGGATGCCCCAGACCCAACTGGTAGGTGATAGGATGCCCCACCCCAGACCCAACTGGTAGGTGATAGGATGCCCCACCCCAGACCCAACTGGTAGGTGATAGGATGCCCCAGACCCAACTGGTAGGTGATAGGATGTCCCAGACCCAACTGGTAGGTGATAGGATGCCCCAGACCCAACTGGTAGGTGATAGGATGCCCCAGACCCAACTGGTAGGTGATAGGATGCCCCACCCCAGACCCAACTGGTAGGTGATAGGATGTCCCACCCCAGACCCAACTGGTAGGTGATAGGATGCCCCACCCCAGACCCAACTGGTAGGTGATAGGATGCCCCACCCCAGACCCAACTGGTAGGTGATAGGATGTCCCAGACCCAACTGGTAGGTGATAGGATGCCCCAGACCCAACTGGTAGGTGATAGGATGCCCCAGACCCAACTGGTAGGTGATAGGATGCCCCACCCCAGACCCAACTGGTAGGTGATAGGATGCCCCACCCCAGACCCAACTGGTAGGTGATAGGATGCCCCAGACCCAACTGGTAGGTGATAGGATGCCCCACCCCAGACCCAACTGGTAGGTGATAGGATGTCCCAGACCCAACTGGTAGGTGATAGGATGCCCCACCCCAGACCCAACTGGTAGGTGATAGGATGTCCCACCCCAGGACCCAACTGGTAGGTGATACGATGCCCCACCCCAGACCCAACTGGTAGGTGATAGGATGCCCCAGACCCAACTGGTAGGTTGATAGGATGTCCCACCCCCAGACCCAACTGGTAGGTGATAGGATGTCCCACCCCAGACCCAACTGGTAGGTGATAGGATGTCCCCAGACCCAACTGGTAGGTGATAGGATGTCCCACCCCAGACCCAACTGGTAGGTGATAGGATGTCCCACCCCAGACCCAACTGGTAGGTGATAGGATGCCCCAGACCCAACTGGTAGGTGATAGGATGCCCCAGACCCAACTGGTAGGTGATAGGATGCCCCAGACCCAACTGGTAGGTGATAGGATGTCCCACCCCAGACCCAACTGGTAGGTGATAGGATGCCCCAGACCCAACTGGTAGGTGATAGGATGCCCCAGACCCAACTGGTAGGTGATAGGATGCCCCACCCCAGACCCAACTGGTAGGTGATAGGATGTCCCAGACCCAACTGGTAGGTGATAGGATGCCCACCCCAGACCCAACTGGTAGGTGATAGGATGCCCCAGACCCAACTGGTAGGTGATAGGATGCCCACCCCAGACCCAACTGGTAGGTGATAGGATGCCCCACCCCAGACCCAACTGGTAGGTGATAGGATGCCCCAGACCCAACTGGTAGGTGGATAGGATGCCCCAGACCCAACTGGTAGGTGATAGATGCCCCAGACCCAACTGGTAGGTGATAGGATGCCCCAGACCCAACTGGTAGGTGATAGGATGCCCCCCAGACCCAACTGGTAGGTGATAGGATGCCCCACCCCAGACCCAACTGGTAGGTGATAGGATGCCCCAGACCCAACTGGTAGGTGATAGGATGCCCACCCAGACCCAACTGGTAGGTGATAGGATGTCCCAGACCCAACTGGTAGGTGATAGGATGTCCCCACCCCAGACCCAACTGGTAGGTGATAGGATGCCCCAGACCCAACTGGTAGGTGATAGGATGCCCCACCCCAGACCCAACTGGTAGGTGATAGGATGCCCCAGACCCAACTGGTAGGTGATAGGATGCCCACCCCAGACCCAACTGGTAGGTGATAGGATGCCCCAGACCCAACTGGTAGGTGATAGGATGCCCCAGACCCAACTGGTAGGTGATAGGATGCCCCACCCCAGACCCAACTGGTAGGTGATAGGATGTCCCCAGACCCAACTGGTAGGGTGATAGGATGCCCCCCCAGACCCAACTGGTAGGTGATAGGATGCCCAGACCCAACTGGTAGGTGATAGGATGCCCCAGACCCAACTGGTAGGTGATAGGATGTCCCCACCCCAGACCCAACTGGTAGGTGATAGGATGCCCCCCAGACCCAACTGGTAGGTGATAGGATGCCCCCAGACCCAACTGGTAGGTGATAGGATGCCCCAGACCCAACTGGTAGGTGATAGGATGCCCCCAGACCCAACTGGTAGGTGATAGGATGCCACCCAGACCCAACTGGTAGGTGATAGGATGCCCCAGAACCCAACTGGTAGGTGATAGGATGCCCCAGACCCAACTGGTAGGTGATAGGATGCCCCAGACCCAACTGGTAGGTGATAGGATGCCCCCAGACCCAACTGGTAGGTGATAGGATGCCCACCCAGACCCAACTGGTAGGTGATAGGATGCCCCAGACCCAACTGGTAGGTGATAGGATGCCCCAGACCCAACTGGTAGGTGATAGGATGCCCCACCCCAGACCCAACTGTAGGTGATAGGATGCCCCAGACCCAACTGGTAGGTGATAGGATGCCCCAGACCCAACTGTAGGTGATAGGATGCCCCAGACCCAACTGGTAGGTGATAGGATGCCCCACCCCAGACCCAACTGGTAGGTGATAGGATGCCCCACCCCAGACCCAACTGGTAGGTGATAGGATGTCCCAGACCCAACTGGTAGGTGATAGGATGCCCCAGACCCAACTGGTAGGTGATAGGATGCCCCAGACCCAACTGGTAGGTGATAGGATGCCCCACCCCAGACCCAACTGGTAGGTGATAGGATGCCCCAGACCCAACTGGTAGGTGATAGGATGCCCCACCCCAGACCCAACTGGTAGGTGATAGGATGCCCCAGACCCAACTGGTAGGTGATAGGATGCCCCAGACCCAACTGGTAGGTGATAGGATGTCCCACCCCAGACCCAACTGGTAGGTGATAGGATGCCCCAGACCCAACTGGTAGGTGATAGGATGCCCCACCCCAGACCCAACTGGTAGGTGATAGGATGCCCCAGACCCAACTGGTAGGTGATAGGATGCCCCAGACCCAACTGGTAGGTGATAGGATGCCCCCCAGACCCAACTGGTAGGTGATAGGATGCCCCAGACCCAACTGGTAGGTGATAGGATGCCCCACCCCAGACCCAACTGGTAGGTGATAGGATGTCCCCAGACCCAACTGGTAGGTGATAGGATGCCCCAGACCCAACTGGTAGGTGATAGGATGCCCCCCAGACCCAACTGGTAGGTGATAGGATGCCCCAGACCCAACTGGTAGGTGATAGGATGCCCCACCCCAGACCCAACTGGTAGGTGATAGGATGCCCCACCCCAGACCCAACTGGTAGGTGATAGGATGCCCCAGACCCAACTGGTAGGTGATAGGATGCCCCAGACCCAACTGGTAGGTGATAGGATGCCCCAGACCCAACTGGTAGGTGATAGGATGCCCACAGACCCAACTGGTAGGTGATAGGATGGTCCCCAGACCCAACTGGTAGGTGATAGGATGCCCCACCCCAGACCCAACTGGTAGGTGATAGGATGCCCCAGACCCAACTGGTAGGTGATAGGATGACCCAGACCAACTGGTAGGTGATAAGGATTGCCCCAGACCCAACTGGTAGGTGATAGGATGTCCGACCAACTGGTAGGTGATAGGATGCCCACCCCAGACCCAACTGGTAGGTGATAGGATGTCCACCCCAGACCCAATGGTAGGTGATAGGATGCCCCAGACCCAACTGGTAGGTGATAGGATGCCCCCAGACCCAACTGGTAGGTGATAGGATGCCCAGACCCAACTGGTAGGTGATAGGATGCCCCACCCAGACCCAACTGGTAGGTGATAGATGGCCCCCAGACCCAACTGGTAGGTGATAGGATTGCCCCAGACCCAACTGGTAGGTGATAGGATGCCCCACCCCAGACCCAACTGGTAGGTGATAGGATGCCCCAGACCCAACTGGTAGGTGATAGGATGCCCCAGACCCAACTGGTAGGTGATAGGATGATCCCACCCCAGACCCAACTGGTAGGTGATAGGATGTCCCAGACCCAACTGGTAGGTGATAGGATGCCCCACCCCAGACCCAACTGGTAGGTGATAGGATGCCCCAGACCCAACTGGTAGGTGATAGGATGCCCCAGACCCAACTGGTAGGTGATAGGATGCCCCAGACCCAACTGGTAGGTGATAGGATGTCCCAGACCCAACTGGTAGGTGATAGGATGCCCCACCCCAGACCCAACTGGTAGGTGATAGGATGCCCCAGACCCAACTGGTAGGTGATAGGATGCCCCACCCCAGACCCAACTGGTAGGTGATAGGATGCCCCACCCCAGACCCAACTGGTAGGTGATAGGATGCCCCAGACCCAACTGGTAGGTGATAGGATGCCCACCCAGACCCAACTGGTAGGTGATAGGATGCCCCCAGACCCAACTGGTAGGTGATAGGATGCCCCACCCAGACCCAACTGGTAGGTGATAGGATGCCCCACCCCAGACCCAACTGGTAGGTGATAGGATGCCCACCCCAGACCCAACTGGTAGGTGATAGGATGCCCCAGACCCAACTGGTAGGTGATAGGATGCCCCAGACCCAACTGGTAGGTGATAGGATGCCCCACCCCAGACCCAACTGGTAGGTGATAGGATGCCCCAGACCCAACTGGTAGGTGATAGGATGCCCACCCAGACCCAACTGGTAGGTGATAGGATGCCCCACCCCAGACCCAACTGGTAGGTGATAGGATGCCCACCCCAGACCCAACTGGTAGGTGATAGGATGTCCCAGACCCAACTGGTAGGTGATAGGATGCCCACCCCAGACCCAACTGGTAGGTGATAGGATGCCCCAGACCCAACTGGTAGGTGATAGGATGTCCCAGACCCAACTGGTAGGTGATAGGGATGCCCCACCCCAGACCCAACTGGTAGGTGATAGGATGCCCACCCCAGACCCAACTGGTAGGTGATAGGATGCCCACCCCAGACCCAACTGGTAGGTGATAGGATGTCCCCAGACCCAACTGGTAGGTGATAGGATGCCCCACCCCAGACCCAACTGGTAGGTGATAGGATGTCCCAGACCCAACTGGTAGGTGATAGGATGCCCCACCCCAGACCCAACTGGTAGGTGATAGGATGCCCCACCCCAGACCCAACTGGTAGGTGATAGGATGTCCCACCCCAGACCCAACTGGTAGGTGATAGGATGTCCCAGACCCAACTGGTAGGTGATAGGATGCCCCACCCCAGACCCAACTGGTAGGTGATAGGATGCCCCAGACCCAACTGGTAGGTGATAGGATGCCCCACCCCAGACCCAACTGGTAGGTGATAGGATGCACCAGACCCAACTGGTAGGTGATAGGATGCTCCACCCCAGACCCAACTGGTAGGTGATAGGATGCCCCACCCCAGACCCAACTGGTAGGTGATAGGATGTCCCACCCCAGACCCAACTGGTAGGTGATAGGATGCCCCACCCCAGACCCAACTGGTAGGTGATAGGATGTCCCACCCCAGACCCAACTGGTAGGTGATAGGATGCCCCAGACCCAACTGGTAGGTGATAGGATGCCCCAGACCCAACTGGTAGGTGATAGGATGCCCCACCCCAGACCCAACTGGTAGGTGATAGGATGCCCCAGACCCAACTGGTAGGTGATAGGATGCCCCAGACCCAACTGGTAGGTGATAGGATGTCCCCAGACCCAACTGGTAGGTGATAGGATGCCCCAGACCCAACTGGTAGGTGATAGGATGCCCCAGACCCAACTGGTAGGTGATAGGATGTCCCAGACCCAACTGGTAGGTAGGGATAGGATTTCCCACCCCAGACCCAACTGGTAGGTGATAGGATGTCCCACCCCAGACCCAACTGGTAGGTGATAGGATGCCCCAGACCCAACTGGTAGGTGATAGGATGCCCCACCCCAGACCCAACTGGTAGGTGATAGGATGCCCCAGACCCAACTGGTAGGTGATAGGATGTCCCAGACCCAACTGGTAGGTGATAGGATGCCCCAGACCCAACTGGTATGTGATAGGATGTCCCACCCCAGACCCAACTGTTAGGTGATAGGATGCCCCACCCCAGACCCAACAGGTTGGTCAGCGTTCACAGCAGGCAGCTCTCTCTCTGTCCACAGCAGCCCCAGGAATGCATACAGTGCACACAGGGCTTCTGGTAAATCCTTGCTGGTCTAGAGTCCAGTAGGTAAATCCTTGCTGGTCTAGAGTCCAGTAGGTAAATCCTTGCTGGTCTAGAGTCCAGTAGGTAAATCCTTGCTGGTCTAGAGTCCAGTAGGTAAATCCTTGCTGGTCTAGAGTCCAGTAGGTAAATCCTTGCTGGTCTAGAGTCCAGTAGGTAAATCCTTGCTTGCACCTGGAGGGGAGAGGATGTTTTCAGAAATGTTCTTAGAAAGAGGATAAGTAAAATCCTGGTAGCCTGGTGGGTGTTCTTGCATTATAGAATGTTCAAGACCATGAATCCAATAACAAACTGACAATCGGTAACCAACTGACAATAGTGCCACTTACCTGGGAAACATCACTACTGTATGGTAACCCCTCCCCCTCTGTGTGCCCCACCCCCACAGCAGACGCATCATCAACCTGAGCCCGGTGATGGTGATTCCAGAGGAGCAGCCGGCCCAACAAGCCCTGCCAGTCCAGCCTGAGGGCATGAGGGTGGTCTGTGGTCACTGTGGAAACACCTTCCTCGTATGTGGCCAATCAGTGTGCCCTCTGAGCAGCAGGCAGCACCTTCTGGCCTATCAGAGACTAGCCGGTCCCAGAGTGGTAGTGCTTGTCTAGGATCAGGTCTCCCTTGTCCATTCCTTATAATGGAAAAGGCTAAACTGATCCTAAATCAGGACTCCTGCACTGAGACGCTTAATGAATGTGTTGTGCAGTCTTGCCAACGACAGTGATCATAGGAGTTTGGCAAGACAGCACAAACAGATCTGGGACCAGGCTAGTCAGTCAGAGACCTCTCAAATTGTCTGTGTGGTTCTGTGTGTTGGTTGGTGTGTGTGTGTGTGTGTGTGTGTGTGTGTGTGTGTGTGTGTGTGTGTGAATGCTTCTAGTGTAATATACCACATACTTGTACATGTGTGAAACCTGGACAAATATAAGCACCACCTATTTGACTTTTGACCTTTTGCAGTCCGTTTTACAGTAGGGTGGTTGGTATATTGGTAGCAGGTCGTTGTAGTGATACATGCATTAGGTATACGTCCCAAATGGCACCCTATTCCCTATATAGTGCACTACTTTAGACCAGAGAATGGAACCCTATTCCCTATATAGTGCACTACTTTAGACCAGAGAATGGCACCCTATTCCCTATCTAGTGCACTACTTTAGACCAGAGAATGGCACCCTATTCCCTATATAGTGCACTACTTTAGACCAGAGAATGGCACCCTATTCCCTATATAGTGCACTACTTTAGACCAGAGAATGGCACCCTATTCCCTATATAGTGCACTACTTTAGACCAGAGAATGGCACCCTATTCCCTATATAGTGCACTACTTTAGACCAGAGAATGGCACCCTATTCCCTATATAGTGCACTACTTTAGACCAGAGAATGGCACCCTATTCCCTATATAGTGCACTACTTTAGACCAGAGAATGGCACCCTATTCCCTATATAGTGCACTACTTTAGACCAGAGAATGGAACCCTATTCCCTATCTACTGCACTACTTTAGACCAGAGAATGGCACCCTATTCCCTATCTAGTGCACTACTTTAGACCAGAGAATGGCACCCTATTCCCTATATAGTGCACTACTTTAGACCAGAGAATGGAACCCTATTCCCTATCTACTGCACTACTTTAGACCAGAGAATGGCACCCTATTCCCTATCTAGTGCACTACTTTAGACCAGAGAATGGCACCCTATTCCCTATATAGTGCACTACTTTAGACCAGAGAATGGCCCCCTATTCCTCATATAGAGTGCACTACTTTAAACCAGAGAATGGCACCCTATTCCCTATCTAGTGCACTACTTTAGACCAGAGAATGGCACCCTATTCCCTATCTAGTGCACTACTTTAGACCAGAGAATGGCACCCTATTCCCTATCTAGTGCACTACTTTAGACCAGAGAATGGAACCCTATTCCCTATCTACTGCACTACTTTAGACCAGAGAATGGCACCCTATTCCCTATCTAGTGCACTACTTTAGACCAGAGAATGGCACCCTATTCCCTATATAGTGCACTACTTTAGACCAGAGAATGGCCCCCTATTCCTCATATAGAGTGCACTACTTTAAACCAGAGAATGGCACCCTATTCCCTATCTAGTGCACTACTTTAGACCAGAGAATGGCACCCTATTCCCTATCTAGTGCACTACTTTAGACCAGAGAATGGAACCCTATTCCCTATATAGTGCACTACTTTAGACCAGAGAATGGCACCCTATTCCCTATCTAGTGCACTACTTTAGACCAGAGAATGGCACCCTATTCCCTATCTAGTGCACTACCTTGACCAGGGCCCATAGGGTGCCATTTGGGACGCTGCCAACCAGTAGCAGTACCCTGGTGTGTTGTTAAGGTTGTTGGTCTGTTATGCGTCTTGGTGTCTAGGGTAACGAGGACTCTGCCACGGCCCCTTCTGGTCTGGCTCTCCATGACAACAACACCTCTACAGACCAGGTCTCTATGAGCTGGGGCTCCACGGCACCTCTCCAATAAAACATTAAATAAACTATAATATATTAATACACAATAATACAGATCTTATTCAGCTAATAACAACCGTCGTCTAACCCCTAATCAATCAACTCAAATTGATGAGCAACATGAAATGAATGAGCCTTATACTAACCTAACGTCTAACATGTTCTGGGTACGTCAGGTCCCTAATAGCGACACTCTACGCCAGCATCACAGACAACAAAAAGGAAGATGGTGGATTATGTTTGTAGTGATTGAAATCAATGACAAGGCCTTTCAGTAGTCGTTAGTTGACTGTAGAGTAGAATTGAGTGTGTGAGTTTGAAAATGTCTTTGTCTGTATTCATGTGGAGAGAGAGAGAGAGAGAGAGAGAGAGAGAGAGAGAGAGAGAGAGAGAGAGAGAGAGAGAGAGAGAAGAGAGAGAGAGAGAGAGAGAGAGAGAGAGAGAGAGAGAGAGAGAGAGAGAGAGAGAGAGAGAGAGAGAGAGAGAGAGAGAGAGAGAGAGAGAGAGAGAGAGAGAGAGAGAGAGAGAGAGAGAGAGAGAGAGAGAGAGAGAGAGAGAGAGAGAGAGAGAGAGAGAGAGAGAGAGAGAGAGAGAGAGAGAGAGAGAGAGAGAGAGAGATCCCTAACTGTTCTTTTCTTTTCCTCTGCAGTGGATGGAGCTCCGATTTAACACGCTAGCAAAATGCCCTCACTGCAAAAAAATGTAAATACCTTAAACTTCAAATCGTTCAAAGATGATGTTTGGTCTCTTGGTGATTGGAGTTTACCCAGACTCCACTAGGGCCACTTCAGCATCTGATTTGTGGTGCTTCTCAGGGTTTGCAGACTCTAGTCCTTAGTTAATCTAGATGTATTAATGGTGGAGTTCTGGCCTCCGCAGATTCAGATAACCCAGGAGGGAGGGAGGGGGGAGGGAGGGATTCTTTAGAACTTTTGTGAGTGTAATGTTTACTGTAAATTGTTGATTATTTATTTCACTTTTGTTTATTATCTATTTCACTTACTTTGGCGACGTTAACATATGTTTCCCATGCCAATAAAGCCCTTCAATTGAGAGGGAGGGAATGAGAGAAGGGTGGATTAGAGGGTACTCTGGTTTGTTCTGAACATTCTGAACCTAGTCACCTGAGGGCCGTTCTGAACCTAGTCACCTGAGGGCCATTCTGAACCTAGTCACCTGAGGGCCATTCTGAACCTAGTCACCTGAGGGCCGTTCTGAACCTAGTCACCTGAGGGCCATTCTGAACCTAGTCACCTGAGGGCCATTCTGAACCTAGTCACCTGAGGGCCATTCTGAACCTAGTCACCTGAGGGCCGTTCTGAACCTAGTCACCTGAGGGCCATTCTGAACCTAGTCACCTGAGGGCCATTCTGAACCTAGTCACCTGAGGGCCATTCTGAACCTAGTCACCTGAGGGCCGTTCTGAACCTAGTCACCTGAGGGCCATTCTGAACCTAGTCACCTGAGGGCCATTCTGAACCTAGTCACCTGAGGGCCATTCTGAACCTAGTCACCTGAGGGCCATTCTGAACCTAGTCACCTGAGGGCCATTCTGAACCTAGTCACCTGAGGGCCATTCTGAACCTAGTCACCTGAGGGCCATTCTGAACCTAGTCACCTGAGGGCCATTCTGAACCTAGTCACCTTGAGGGCCATTCTGAACCTAGTCACCTGAGGGCCATTCTGAACCTAGTCACCTGAGGGCCATTCTGAACCTAGTCACCTGAGGGCCGTTCTGAACCTAGTCACCTGAGGGCCATTCTGAACCTAGTCACCTGAGGGCCATTCTGAACCTAGTCACCTGAGGGCCATTCTGAACCTAGTCACCTGAGGGCCATTCTGAACCTAGTCACCTGAGGGCCATTCTGAACCTAGTCACCTGAGGGCCATTCTGAACCTAGTCACCTGAGGGCCGTTCTGAACCTAGTC